>VWZZ01004268.1:53702-180741 GCA_013399095.1 Psophia crepitans | reverse complement strand
CCCCCCCCCCCCCCCAGATTATTTTTACATGTGTGGTACTGCACTGAATACACCTTCCTGATACTGGGCTGCTTTTCCTTTCAGACTTTAAGCACTAGTGTTATTGTACTAAATTAAATTTGTAGAGCTATGGATATGAATATTGCCAGGGCTAGTGTGCCAAGCTAACAAACAACATGTGACAGAAGTTAGTCACGTTGCATAGTGCAGATCTGGCAATGAATTTGATATGAGAACCTGTACAGAATGGAAAACTCAATTTTACATTTCGCAACTATAGCAAAGCCCAGCTGAAGAAACAGCTATCAGGAAAAGAAGATGTGGAATGATAGGCTCTTTTTGTTTGGTTGGAGTTTTTTTCCAAACACTTCTAGACACTTTTTCTCAGCTAACTGTCCAAAAATAATTTTTAGAGCTATATTTACCAGAAGTGAGAATGTTGAATTCTCTTAATGCTGCCCACACACAGCAGCCGTGAGCTACTATTTTAAATGTAGCAAAAATTTTGAGAATATTTTTGGTGATGATTTTCTGTCTCTAAATAAATCAATTATATATTTGCAGACTGAATCTCTTGCCAGCTCTATTTTATGTGTGTGGATGGTCTGAAATGCAGCAGGAACTCATGCTGTGTCTCTGAACTGAGGAATAGCAAGAGCTCGTTGGGGATATCACTTTAGAAATTTGGAGGAGTCATATAAACTGTCCATGCAGCATCAAGTGCTGTTCTGCAGCAGCATCCGCCAGTGCCGTTTTGGTGTGAAGACAAGGATGGATGCAACAGTGAAGCAAGGGATACAGTGGGTGTATAATTCCGCCCTCCAAAATGGACTACAGAATCCTTCCCTCTTTGTTCCTTATCTTAAACGATGTATTTTCCCAGTGTGCCAAAGAGCAAACTCAAAACCATGCACCTTCGGGCTATCAGCTCTACACCTGACCACTACCTTCTTTTGACCTGGTTCAGCAAAACCAGAAACGTTTTGGCAGTCCGCTTTGCACTTTAAATAGCATGGTCTCTTTGTCTTCGTAATCTGTTTCACAGTCTGGAAGTTAGGTGCTGACAGACGTAACAAGTTACGGTTTGCCCTGTCTGCTCGTGCAGCAGCGAGCTGGTTTCGTGCTCTTAGCTGTGCTGTTCTGGAGATATGACCACATTTCACGTTACCAAGAATGAATGCAGAAGATACTTCTTTGTCATCTAAAGCCATTTAAAGCTTCACAGATACAAATCTCCTGGCAGTCACTTGGTTCTAAACCATTCCTTCGCTGCTGCTTACATCTCCAAAACAAAGCCAGATGATCCATCCTCCAAACCTGTCTTGTTACATGTGAGCACATTTTTCTGATAAGGTAAATTACAGAACAAAGGGAAATGCACTGCTTCAGCCCTCCCTCCTCCCTTTAATTATCAGTGGTTGGAGCCACAATTAATTTTGGAATTAAGACTGTCTGCTTTCATAAAAACATATCCTTCCCTGTCTGGCTACTCTTTTTTTTTTTTCTTTCTCCAAGCAATGTTAGTAATTATCTTCTGGGTCGCCTCTCAGTTGTCAATAGGCTGTCTGTGTGCAGCGCTGTTTCTGCAGTGTTTATAACAACAGGCTGTTTGTGGCACAACGTGGCACAGCCAGGAAGCTGACTGAGCAAGGGAAAGGGGAAAAAAAAAAAATCAAAATACTTCAGCAGGGCTGTAGAAGCTGATATTATGGAGTAATTACAGATGTCATACAACCTGATAACATCTTTGAAGCACAGGGCCTCCTAATGAGCATGATAAAACTTAAGGCATTTGTTCTTGAATGTGACATAATTATAAGAAACAAAACCTCACCTCTGAGCTAACTAAATCCCTGACTAAAGGGCATGGATTTCACAAGCTTCAAACCAGCCTTAGAAAATGTCATCGCTACCCACTCTGCATGCTCCTAAGGGAAGGCATACAGAAGATTCAGGAACGCATGGCAATACAGGTATGGATAAAACTGCACGTGTCAGAAGGAGCGGGGATTTTCTGTGGCTAAAATGTGCTGTGTTGATAACTTTGGAGATTGGAGTTCTCCCCATAAAATTTCTGCTCAGACTGGAAGGAAACACACCTAACGCAGGTAGCGATAGGATAATACGTCTCCGTATGGTTGACTTTGGTCCTTGATTTCCCCTTGAGAGTGTGCTCAAGGCTGACTGTCACAATAGCCTGGCCCTGAGGATAAAACCCAAAAATTAAGACCAGGGCTAGAATCATAATAATCTATTCAAGTAAACTGAAGGTGTGTCATAAATTGGTAACATGAGATACGCTCAGACCAGGATGCTATCAATGAATTTATAACCCACCAGCACTGGCCAGCCAATCCCTTTCTCTCTTGTTTTGATCTGAGAAATGTCACTGCTATGTCCTAATTGTGCCTCTCTGAATTGTACTTTCAGCAGCAGTCTTCTACCTTTGAATCGGGACAGAGAAAGGAACATTTGCAGAAGACAGACAAACAACAAGCACACCCTGGTCATGCTGGGAGCTGGAGTAATACAGGTCCCAAGGTAAAAATTCCTCTTCTCCTAGAAAATGAGCCTTTGGCTGACTGAGTTGGGGTTCCTGTCAGCCAGCACATGCTCTCTTACCAGGCTACAACATGAGGTACCATTCCTCAGTGTTAGTTTGTGATACAGTGATTAAGTGTAGTTCACTTGCCTGTAATACAAAGTTCTAGAAATACTGGTTCATTCAATGCTGCTCATGATTCAATGATCTTATTTTGCTTCTTTAGTGTTTCTTCATATGTGAATATCTAGCAGGCCATCTAATGAACCACTCCAGCATGGATAGCTCTATTTTAAACTGATGAGTTTCTCTCTTCAATGCTTATGTGCTGGAGAACAACCCAAGGGCAAGTTAAAAACATGAAGGGATGTGGTAATGCCAATGTATCTCTTGTCCTTCTTCAGAAAGATCAGATTATTTACCTTCCACAGAACTTCTGATTACTTTTGGAGATACTCCATACAACAGGCACTCCGCCTGTAAAGATGGCAGATCAGGCCATCTGACTGTGGCACCTAGAGCTTGGCTACCGTCACAGTCAGCACATAGGAATTACCAGAATAAGGCTGGAGCAATAAAACCATCAAGTAATTTGCATTTCAGCTTCCCACATCATCCCTTTAGTTGTGGAATTTCAGCCAGTTCTTGTGTTCTCAGTGACTTATATTACCTGGCAACTGCCAAAGGGGAGTGTGTGTGTATTAACTGCAGTGAGAACTCCATTAAAGTTTGGCGACAGAGAGCAGAAGGTGAGATTGTAGGCTGAAAACAAGTTTGGGGTTACTGCAGGGTGGTCTGGGATGAGCAAAGACCAGTTCCATCAACACTACCCAGTCTGGCCTGGGTGCTAGCAGTCCCATTAACTGTTAAGGGGTTATACAACTTACGATGATTACATATAGCACTCTTGATGAATATGTAAAAATTGCAAATAAAATTGCAAATAAAGTTACTGCACTTCATATGGGGTTCAGTACACTGATTTCTACATCATGGCCAACCTCTTTCAAGATAATTTTCTTTTTATTTACCCTTTCGGTTACACTTCTAATCTGTCAAAATAAAACTACTATCGTTCATTTTCCTTTAAAAAGCACACAACTTTCAGTTCTAGTTCTAGCTAACAATGAACATATTTACGTGCAGACATTAAGGAATTTTACAAAATCGGTGTCATTATCACAATTTTGTAAGTGAAAAAAGAGATTACAAAAGTTTTCCCAGAACAGGGATACAAGCTCAAATGTAGAAGTAAGCTGCCTACATGTGATATAACCTCTTGACCACAGTAGTGTTATTTTCTAAAGATACAGCAATATGTATTCTGTCAAGAATGTATAAAACTCAGAGCAGTATTAAGTACAACAGAAAATTTCACATGTCTCTGAAAAAACTCATCACACGAGGAGCCATGACTCCCTGATCTATGAGATGTATTTTCTTTTTAAACTTTCCCACCAAGGAATGCCTATGCTGGCAAAGATGACTGATGATGCCGTTAGTACCTCTACTTATAGACCTGCCCCATGACAAGTCAGTTTACAAAGTGGTTAAAATACTGACAACCTATTATATTCTACAAGAATTATTTTCTGAGAACCTATCCAATTGAGAAACATTTCAATTTTCCTCAAACAACACATGTTAAAAAAACTGCTGAAAATTATGAATACATTTTAATTATTATTATTTTTTTTTTAAATAAAGTGATTGAGCTAATTGTAAAAGCCAAACCCATCAATAGTGTAGCCAGCAGGACAAGGGAGGTGATTGTCCCCCTGTACTCAGCCCTGGTGAGGCCGCACCTCGAGTGCTGTGTCCAGTTTTGGGCCCCTCAGCACAAGAAAGACATGGAGGCCCTGGAGCGTGTCCAGAGAAGGGCAACGAAACTGGTGAAGGGGCTGGAGCACAGGTCTTATGAGGAGCGTCTGAGGGAACTGGGACTGTTTAGTCTGGAGAAGAGGAGGCTCAGGGGAGACCTTATTGCCCTCTACAACTATCTGAAAGGGAGTTGTGGTGAGTTGGGGGTCGGCCTCTTCTCGCAGATAACTAGTGACAGGACAAGGGGGAATGGCTGCAAGTTGTGCCAGGGGAGGTTCAGTTTGCAGATTAGGAGAAATTTCTTCTTGGAAAGGGTGTTTGGGCATTGGAACAGGTTGCCCAGGGAGGTGGTGGAGTCACCGTCCCTGCGGGTGTTTAAGAAAGGTTAGATGTCATACTTAAGGACATGGCTTAGTAGGTAATATAGGTGGTAGGGAGACCATTGGACTAGATGATCTTGGAGGTCTTTTCCAACCTTAATGATTCTATGATCAAGCAGGAAGAAGGACCAAATATGTTATACATGGAAAGCCTAATGAGCACGTATGATTAGAAGGACGTATGCCACACATAAGCTCTTGCATATAAAGCACGTGAAAAAACTAGAATTATTATAAAATACAGTTTCATAAGAGTCTGATTAACACTTGAAGCAACTTGTGCTGGAAGAAATATTGCTACAAATGTGAGATGGAAAGAAAGATTATCCTTCAGTATAAAGGTCTACACAGAGTCACTGAAGGAACAGATAACCCAAATGATGAAGCATGTTCTGCACACAGTAATGTGTGTTTGGGGAAAGGGAGGCAGATGTCCAGAAATAATTTATGAAAGGCCAGTAAGAACAGACAGTTTTAGTCGAGCATCTTGTGGATGCACATCTAGCAGACATTTTTGAAGGACTGATGAAGTTAATCCAGCAGTATCCAGAGGGTAACTGTACTCGACATTGTGATGTGGGATGGCTTTATAAACCCTATGGGCAATGAAAACCAGGCACAGAACACACATTTTGTACTAAAATTTCTATGCTGTAACTGCATTGCAACACTAGTAAAAGAGCATGGGAAAATTTGAAGAGGAATTTACTTTGAGAAGCAAAGGTTCAAGGGGATCTTACCAACCTCATGGGAGGGTATTAAGAAAATGTAACTGTACCCTTTCCAGTGGTCTCTGCTGAAGGGATGAGAGGTGATGGGCACAAACTAAACTACAGGATAGTCCATTTCAACACAAGGAAAAGCTTTTTTACTGCAAGGTTGGTTGAACACTGGCACAGGTTGTCTGCAGAGGTTGTGGAGTCCCTGTCCTTGGAGATATTCACCACCCAGCTGAGAAAGGCCCTGATCAGCCTGCCCTAGTTAACTCTGCTTTGAGTGAGGGTTGGACTAGATTATCTTCCAAGGTCTCTTCCAGCCACAATGATCTTGTGATAGCTTAATGAAGTGCAGGTCTGTGGCAACTGTTTAACTAGGAGTCTGATGAGTCAGCTCAATTTGACATTTCCATTAGGAGGATCATGGAATATTTAGGTATCCTACAAAGTCAAGGACTCCATTCAGAAGCTATCCAAAAGGATCATCTGAAGCAGGTTATTTCATCCAGCACCCTACTGAATGGGGGCTGCCTGACCAAAAGAAAGCATTCCACCTCATTCTAGTCACACAGCACTGTGCTTCTCTCCAAAGGCCATGTATCAAGGGGCCAGCCTTGTTAACATTATGAGAGAGTTAGTTATAGTTACCTTTTAAGTATTACATAGTCCACCTGGGGCCTGCAGGCCACAGACGTTGACCTGTTAAAGTGGGTTCAGAGAAGGGCCATGAAGATAATCAGAAGGCTGGAGCACCTCTCCTTTGAGGGAATTAGGGTTGTTCAGCCTGGAGAAGGGAAGGCTCCAGGGAGACCTTAAAGCAGCCTTCCAGTACCTAAAGGGGACTACAGTAAAGCTGGTGAGGGACTGTTTACAAGGGCAGGGAGTGACAGGGCAAGGGATAATATTTTTAAACTGAAAGAGGGGAGATTTAGATTGGACATTAGGAAGAAACGTTAGGACATTAGGGTGATGAGGCACTGGAACAGGCACCCAGAGAGGCTGTGGAGGCCCCAACCCTGGCAGTGTTCCGGGCCAGGTTGGATGGGGCTTTGGGCAACCTGGTCTAGTGGAAGGTGTCCCTGCCCATGGTAGAGGGGGTGGAACTAGATGATCTTTGAGGTCCCTTCCAATCCAAACCATTCTGTGATTCTACAGTTCCATTCTATGGCTCCTGTGGAGTTCACCGCCACTTGACAGTTACCAACCATTCAAATCAAAGCAAAGGAGGAATAAACACTAATAAAGGAGCATGCATAAACTTTGAACACAATGATACAATAATAAAGTAAATATTTCAGTCTTCCTGCCCCTCTAAAAACTAAACAACAAAAAACACCTTTTATAAACCTTATTTTCTAATATTTTCACATTTCTAATTTTAGCTTATTTTTTGAGGTCACTAAGTCAGTGCTGATATTCTGAGTTGCCATTCACCTGTCCTCTTCTAATAATTTTCCTGAATCAAACTGAACTGGAACCATGAACTTTGTCATGAACTTTGAAATGAAGATCCCACTTGATATTTAAGAAAATACAATTACTACATTGAACTAGTATTTGCCTTGAATCCTAATTCATATTCTCTGAGGGAAAAAAGATAGCAGAAATTACTAGAATGCATTGATGTCAAAAATCTTCTTTACCAAAATGATGGTGCTTTACTTAATTTTTGATTATGCGTTTGCAACCAATAATAACCTGCTTCCCAAAACCCTGTGCGCAGGAAGGGTATTCCTCTCCTTTGACAGGAGAGGAAAAGGCACAGAGAAATAGAAAAGGCACAGAGAAAAATTACTCTCGCCATATCCCCGAGTAACTGTATACACATGCATATAATTCCCAAAGTGCTTAATGCTGCAAAGTAAACACTTCCCAGTTGCTTTCAATGATATAGTCTTCTTACTTATCATTCCAACCTGAAATTATTACTGTGGTGGATGGTCATTTGCCTGCTGATACTAAAACATTCAGTTATACCTGTAAATTACCTTCATTGAGAAAGGCAACAAAACTGGTGAAGGGACTTGAAAACAAGTCTTATGAGGAGCAGCTGAGGGAACTGGGGTTGCTTAGTCTGGAGAAGAGGAGGCTCAGGGGAGACTTGATCACTCTCCACAACTACCTAAAAGTGAGGTGGGTGTCAGTATTCTCTCCCAAGTAACAAGAGACAGAACGAGAGGGAATAGCCTCAAGTTGCATCAGGGGAGGTTTAGGTTGGATATTAGGAAAATCTTCTTCATGGAAAGAGTAGTGAGGTGTTGGAACAGACTGCCCAGAGAGGTGGTTGAGTCATCGTCCCTGGAGACATTAAAAAACCGTGTAGACGTGGCACTCCAGGACATGATCTATTAGGCATGATGGTGTTAGGTTGACGGTTGGACTTGATGATCTTGGAGGTCCTTTCCAACCTTAGGGATTCTATGATTAACTAGACTAACCCAACTTCTTAATAAAAACTGTGCGCTTAATCAGGCCTTACACTTTGTAGTTAAGACATTAAAGTGTTAAAAAAGTAAAAAGAAAAATGGAAAAAAAAAAGAATGCATTTCACTAGGTCAGCACTAAAAAAAGAAGGAAAAGAAAGATTGTTTTATCTGATGAATACAGTCATGTTTAACCTATAGCATCTCCCATTGCATCACACCTCAAAATAAACTGTGGCTTATAAATGCCAACCTGAAATGGAATAATGTCTTCCTTTAAAATCAGAGCTTAGTTAGCCCAAGGGAGAACAAAAAATTGGGCAGATGACTCCTGCAGCTGATGATTAGCTCTCATTATTTCAGGCTGTCTTCTAGGCCGTGTAGCAGAGCAATGGGAGACAATCAGAGAGAAGGTTAACTTCAATGAGAGCGCCTGTCAATGCAAGTCTTGCTTTAATTTCATAAGACAGCACAGATTATTTAAATTCCAGCACAGTAAGATGTCAAATGTAGACAGCGCAGGTCAAAGAAGTCAATGAAACAAAGTGTAAGTGGAATTGGGCATTTTCAAAAAAAAAGGAAGAGTTTTACCATGAGAGGCAATTATTGCAACATTAAATAGTTTAACTTTTGTCCAAAATATTGTATTTGCTAATGAATGGAAACACATTTCACATAGAAAGTACATTTTTTTAGGCATAGAGGTAGGCAGAGGAGGAAAAAAGTTACTTTCACAAATAATTTCATTAAAGTATCTGACCTTGTACCTGTAGTAACAAGGACCCAAATCTAGTTGCTGAAGATATTCCTTCTGATGAATAAAATCTAACACAACTGCTCCTTTCATATGGGCAAAACTATTTGTTCTGTGCTATTCCAGCTACGTCCTGATGTAACTCACTGCTGTGACAGATTCTTGGAAACTGGGCTGAAACAATGTAGTCAAGTTCAACGACTACATTTTAAGCAGAGGAAGGACACGGATTTGCCTAGCTAAACGTGGGACTCTAAATTCCTAACATACAAGAGAGGAAAAACACTCCTTCAGCATCAAGTCCCACGCAGTGAGGAACTACCCAGGCACGGGAGAGATTCTCTGTGACCGGAGGGTCTGTCTACACATAATCGAAATACAGTTTCTGATATGTGCAGCGCTAGGATATATGTCATTTAGACTTTGCACATGAAGATCAGCTCAAAGGCAAGCCCAGTGAAAGAGTCCCGCTTTAGCTCCGCTGGCATACGAAAGTATGGAAGTATGGTTACTACACCACATCTACAGGTCCAAGCTGGAGTATCTGAGCCTTGAATACACGGAGAACAATGAGCAAAGCAATGCAGTATTTTACAAAAGTCAGCAACATTAAACACTTTTTAAGGCTAGGAATGAATTTCGGAGCCAAACGCAATTGCGCCAGAGGTGAAGGAAAATCTACAGTGCAATCTTTCAAGCAGCAGTTTGGCCAGGCCACCAGGATTAACACCTTCAACTTCTGCAAATACATCATGGGAACTTTAAGAATCACAAGTGCTCAGCGCTGTGTTTGTATCTCTTGGGCAAACATCCTACTTTGCGAGTCAAGAGCAGAGTTTTGAATAAATCAAGTTTACCTATACCGTCTTCGAGAAGACCAATAAGCAAGAGTTGCAATAGTTAATCCTAGATGCTATCAAAGGAGTTCCAGTTCAGTTCAATCCTTTTAATTTGCAACCTTTGGCATTCAGCCAAATAGTTGTGACTTAATAGGATCTGCAAGTTAAAATTAAAATCCTGCATGCCTGTCTGTTTCAGTTCTTATCCCACACTTCCTCTTCGGGTAAAACACTCCATTATTACTGCTGTATCCAGGGCCTGTATTTTGTCTCTGGTCTCCTTTAACTTGTGGCAACCCCTACTTAACAAAGACCCAAACATACTATAGTATAACTATTTGGGAATAGTTATATGTTCTTTTAAGTCTCCAGAGAACTTTGGTTTAGGACCTTAGAAGCAAAAAAGAGACAATGCACAAGCTCAGCAGACGTAGAGACGGAGCCGTGGAGATACATGGAAGACATTGTATGCTGTATGCTGGAACACAGTAAAAAGCACCTTAGAGAAAGCATAGGGCTGAAAGGTCCGATTTAGACATTTTTTTGGTTTAAGATATTTCATTCCCTTACTTTAATTAACATATGTAGGAGATTCTGATACCTGTTCAACCTAGGGATTAGCAATAATGAACAACTGCTATGTTTGCATGTTATTTTTACTGCATGGAAGGGAAATTTATGTTATGTAGCATAGGCCAGCACTTACCAAAAAATACTTACATGCACTCTAACTACCGAGAACAACTCTGAAAGACACTAGAGGTAGTAATTTAAATCACAGATCAACTGTGAATTTTTCCTTCACTTTTTAATTTTCATTCCTTTTCTTCTTTCAGGCTTTTTCTTTCCTTCACCTTATTTCCCCCCCCCCTTCACATTTCTGTTCAAACAAGACAGCCAAATGTTTTAAACAATAAAATGTGTAGCAAATTCAGGATCTGGCAGTTCCTTGTCAGTTTGCACAATGCACATACACTGTGTTTCCTACTGCAGCCTCAAGGTTTTGCAGACTTGGGAATCACTCTGCGTCTGGAAACCAATAAAAATAAATATACATGTATTTAAAAAATGATCCAGTTTTTCTCAGAAGAGTTTATAATCAAAATACTTTCCCTCCTTATACTCTCCAGAAAACAACACAAAGATTAAAGTTATAAACTGAGAAATGCTGAGGCTGATGTTTCCAAAAATTTGCTATTGAATAGTTCTTAAGCACATATGTAACATTTATTATTCCCTACGAATGCTGTATAAGGAAAAGTTCAGCGAACATGTTAGAAATTCTTATTTTAAGATGTATGCACGTCATACACCTCTGTTGATAACAAAACAATAGGGGTAAGATAATAAGTTTTTATCCTTGATTACTTTTCTGCTTTAGTGGAGTGCTCCCACTGTGATCTGCACAAGACATTTCACAAGACATTTATCTACAAGAGAAAGGAACAGAAAGAAACTCAGGCAGAGTGATTAAACCTGATGTCTCCTTTCTACAGACACGTGCACAGGCTTAATCAATCTGACGCCAGCAGTCTCCACTTTCACATTGCCTGCTGGCTTCATGCCTGACAGATTCCACCTACTGTACATCTTTGTAGGCAGAATAAAGATGTGAGATAAAGAAAGCGAAGTGAGTCAGCAGAGCAGACTGCATAAATGGCATGCCACTAGTCTAAGCTGCGTGAGGCTTTGATCCCTACGACTGTTGCTGTCTCAGCCACCCTGCAGTGCAAATAGAGTGTTTATGAAGAGTATATGTTTGCTCATGAAAGCCAAAGCTTGCAAAAAAGTTCAGCTTACTTGTGGGTTTTTTTTTTCCCCCAAACTGTGAATGGTAATACTTTCAACATTAAAGAGTCTGCCTCCTTTAAGTGTTGAGTTGTCCATCTACACATACTACATTAGTCAAATAGGAAACATATTGCGGTAATAGAGGTTCTTATGAAAATTTACCAATTCATCTTAGACACACTGACATAAGAGGATTTTTTTAAGCAACACCTATTAGGCTTGCTATATGAAAGCAATGGCTGTTTCAGCCCAGAATTTTCCTAAGGGGCAAAAAACAAACAAAAACCTGTAACTAAATCTCTAGCATTCCCTCTCCCCAATGAAAAATGCCAACAATGTTGCAATTTGAAATTCAGTAAGAAAAACAGTTAGCATAATAAATTGCTCTGGGCTTTATACATCTTCGCTGAGGGTAATATTGGGTTCTCCCCTAAATAAAAACATCCCTTGAGGATGAAATGTTAGGACAGTAAATATTATGTTTTAAGAGGAGACGAGGCAGACCCGCCAGCTGTCTTAAACTGAAATCCAGGAAAAAAAATCCCATTTCTTCCTCCTATCCATGTATAATTTTATATTTCAAGGCCCAAATGAGAGACCTTGTGCTCAAGATGCAAAGAAAGGCACTGAAGAAAATGAATCACCGTGGGAAACCTTAAATAGCTCAGATGATATATTCTAAGATATAAAAAAAAAAAGCTTCCAGTTTCAGATTTTTAACCTAAGAAGTTTACAATAATAAGAAAATTACAAGAGTAATAATGAGATGAGTAAGAAAATTAGAACAGTAAGAGAAATTCCAAATGTGTATCTGAAATTAAAAATCAGTCAGTTACAATGATATAAATCACAGATGCACGTTTCATTAATTGCCATAAATCTCATTATTATCACTGTATTATGAGTCTGTTGGGAAAAAAAAACCCATATAAACAGCAGATCACGGATCAAGCTGTGGTCAGTCATACTCCTTATGGTGTGGGCCAGCATGAGGGAATTCTAATTCGCTACAGTTCCATGATAAAAATCATAATACAATACCAAATGAGAAATGTCCTTTTTAAATAGATATGCAGTAAGTTGTAAATGGCTGGAAATGTCTCTTTCATTTCATGGGAGGATATGGTCACGTGAATGGGATCTATTCTTGACAATAAAGCATATGGGGTATCCTTAATTTAGGAAAAGCAGGGTAAAGAAAAAGGTTCCTGAGAATTATAGACCTTCACAATCAGTCCTGGTGTAAAAGAGATCATTCACTCAAACACAAGAGAAGAAAGATAAGAACAACAGGGTGTCTTGACCTCAGTGTTTTAATAGTGGTCATATGGAAAGAGCCAGATGGACAATCTTGCCCTAACAAAACCTAACAAAAGGTTCATTTGAATTCTGTCAAGATTTCACAAAAAATTTAAAAGAACAACGTCAGAGCGGGTACTGTAGATCTGAAAAATAGACATCACGTCACCTATACCCCTGTGTTCTGCTCTCAGGAGTAGGCAGTTAAGAGATTCTTGTAAACGCCAGTATTCTTCCTGTACTCATAGCAGACAGAGGACAGACATCCTAGGAAGAATACTACATGTGGAGGTCTATAGTTGGGTTGTCTATCCACAGTCACAGACAGCTCAAGCCTCCTGTGAGACAAAATTGTCTTTCGTCTTCTTAAACGTACCTTTTTTGAGTGCTGGCGTTCTTTCTCATACTAAGAGAACTATACTTTCAAAACTACACCATTTTTAATAAAATATTATCATCACTCATTAGGGTTGACCAATGTATATTCCGGCAGCCTAAAGAAAGCATAACATTGCACCTAAAATATTTTGAATGCCAAGCATTGCTGTATGTAAATAGGAAATATAGCCAGATATGCATAGCACATGGTCCACCAGGACATTTCTCAGCTCTCTTTTGAATTTTTTGGACACTGAGGAAATTAAAAAGAGAAAAAGAAAAAAAGAAAAAAAAAACCCACATGAATATAGGGAAATCATGCTTTCCTCTACTTTTTTTTCAAATCTTGGTTGGCAGCTGAGTCCTACAATTTACAAACTCCTATTTCTGCCTGATCCTGCCATTGAATAACAGTCCTGGATTCGAGACACTGGAATTTGTTACCCACAAAATAACTGTACTAAAGATATTGATGCAATTCAGAGGTGCCACAACTGGATCAAGTGAGAAAGCACAGGCACAAAAAGCAAGACAACTCCAAGTTTCCACGGACGTTTTCAATAATTAGATGAACAGAAAGCTAAATCTTGGAAACCGAACAAAAATAATTTCTGTTTAAAGAATGTTGCTGTCACTTTGTTAACAGACCTTCAGGAAATCAGTCTTGTGTAAGAAGGTGGAGAGATTATTTTCTTTCTAGTCAAGGCTTGGGGAGTCACCATTGCTGGGGCTGCCTAGAAGTAATCACAACACTCATCCTCCTGCTTTCTTTAAGGTTTATTTCCACAAGAACATGCACTTCACTGACCTACTGCTCTTGGCACCTGAGACACCCTTTTACCCACTCTTCTTTTTGGTGGTCAAATCCTTTTGTAATGGGCTCAAAAACCAGGATGGAAATGGTAGAGTCCCTGCTCTGGACCCTCCAAACTCTTCTATGTGGAGCTGAAGTGGTTTCACTCGTATCTACGTCACCCCACAGCAGTCAGGATTTGTCTGGCATGTCTGAAAGCTTTCCTGGATATGAAAATCCTTCTTTAAAAAGAATGAACAAAAGGGAGGGAGAAAGAAAGCTCACTGAGCAGTAGAAACAAACTACCTAAGTAAAACAGGCTCAAGGCTGAGGCATGTGATTTAATTGGGGATGTATTTAGGCTAACAGGAAATGCCAGTGATAAGAAGTTAAGGACTAAATGGACAATGTCTTCTAAGGGATTTCAGATTCTTTGGTGGGCCTATAAGGCAGAAGTCCTCTAACAGCCTGTGCTGCAAACAGAGTTAATTATGGATTTATATATGTGGAGAAAAGGCTTGATAGATATCTGTAATAAGCCTAAATTGGAGAGAGGCAACCTGAGGTCAGAGAAGTTACTAGTCTGCCACAGAGAAGTTGCAGTGAACCCAGGAAAATGAGAGGGGAAAAAAAACAAACCCCAAACCCAGTCTCTCCTCCTTCCCAGTTGAAGTAACACTGCCTTCATCATCCTCTCTTCCCAGCTGACATGCGAAAATCAAGGCTTTCCCTTTCCACAGTATGTATTAAATTTACCTCACCTTTTCCATGCAGCATACTTTAACAATCACTCTGTTACCATTGCTGTCACAACATCACAAATAAAGTAGTCAGCTGAAAATGTAGCTAGTTTCTGGAACACAGAACCCTGTTCCGAAGGTGGAGGTGGTCTTCCTCATATACAGAAAAAAAAACAGAGCGCTTGGAGGCCAAAAGCAACTCTTCTCACTCACGCAAGCAGCCACCACGCTACCTGGCTGAGCGTCTGCTGCTCCACCAGAGACGGAGGTTGTGGTTTAAGAGCTGTGACAGAAAAGTGCTAGAAAAGCTCTGTAGGTAGGGGATTGAATGCCAGTTTTCTATGTTGTCATAAACATGAGGTATATACGAACGAACAAATGATTTGCCCCGGGGCTCTCTAACTCAATTTGCTATATGCATGTTAAATCAAGTTAAAAATCTTCCCTTTCCAAAAAGTTACTTTACTGCATTTTCAAAGATGCAGTTTGATCAGCCGACTGATTTCACCAGAGGCCTCCTTTATACACTGTGCCTGCCAAACCTTCGTGAAAAAGTGCCCATTCTAAAAGGGAAAAAACAAGTTCAATCTTCCTGGCTTCAAACGTTTGATGGTCTGCACATTCTGAAGTATAATTCGCTCATACACCGAGAGTTTTTAAATCCAAGCAGCGCTCACAGATTTCACGCGAAGGGCTGAGAATACACAGATCCCGACCTGGAACCACACAGCCTTCGTTGCATACAGATCCCAGAGAAGTGATGGGTACTGATCAAGGGGGAAAGTTAAACAGAGTAACAAAATTTCTGGGTCATTTGACCTGATATCTTACTTTTGAGTTTGGACAACTGTTTTTAAAGGGTTGCCCAGTACAGAGCAGAAAAATACCTTCAGTGGTACAGATGCAACAAAATGAATGGTACTGAATTATTTTTTTGACATACAGCATGTTTCCAGATCTCACTACTTTATTGCATATCTGGTTTCTCCAGTTCTTGAGACCATGTAATCGCCTTCATGAAATACTGAAAAATGGCTGAAGATCAAATAATATATTTGCCAGCCACACAGAGGGGATGCCCACAGACACTAGTTAAGTCTGCCCAGCCTCTGAGCTGTTAGGGTGCAAGTCAGCTCTGATCCAAAAGCTCTTTGACCAATGCAGTGCTGAAAGTGCTGCGCGATCCTGGCAGCGTGGAAGGGCTCACAGGCTGGGCTCAACACTGTTCTTGCAATCTGGTGTATTGCTTGTAGAAACTGTCCTACTCTCTACCACTATTTACAGTGGGATGAGTGCTCGGACCACTTTGAGATTTTGGTAGCGTAATGATCATGCAAAATTCTGAAGTGCCAAGGCTTAGGTGACCTCTGAACACTTAGGCAATAGTAGGACCAAATTGTTACTCTTGCCTAAATAAAGAGAAACTCAAGGAGGCAGACCTCTGTTCCATGCTGAGCTTAGGGCTGTTTATGCTGAGGATAAGTACTGTCCCACAAGGGGACTGGACTTTGCCTGCGTGTCCACCACTATGGGGAAGACAGAAGTGTGGTCCCTGTGACTCATTCAGTCCTTTTTGTCTGTTCTGCATCTGTCCACAAGGACCTTCATTATTGCCAACTGGAAGGACTGGTTTGGCTAGAAAGCACAGGGGAGCAGAGTATAACATTTTCTTTTGCAGATCCCCACTAATTTCTCTTCAGTTTTCCTTTCCAAAGGGAAAAGTGGCACTCCTCTCTTTCCCTTTTAGTGAAGGCCACAATTTAAATTTGAGTTATGAGTGGGATAAAATATACCTTTACATAAGCAGGTGAGCAGAAATAATTGAAGAGAGCCTGGTTTTATAGATCAAAAGTTTCAGAGCACTGAGACTGCAAAAATATGTGCTTGCATTAGAAACATGTGTGCTGAATATTAGGAAAAATTATTTTGTTTTCAATACCACCAGACACTTGAAATCAACCATTCATATTAAGATCATTTAGCTAACCGAGGATGCTTACTAAAGACACCATTCCTAACATGAAAGGGTATTTTTTGTAAACTATAAGCCTAAGTCTTCATTTTCCTGTGTCTAGCTGTTTATATAATGAGGGAGAATTCCTTTTCATTTCAGGAAATTTCTAGGCCTATGTAAAATCTTCATCTGAGGCTCACGCTAAATACTGATTTCATCTGTCACTAAGAAATTATGCCAAGGTTTGTACATATCTATTTATAAACCTTGTAATTCTCATGACTGACAGCATTTAAAACATGGTCAGTTTAAGACCTCTCACTTTTCTTGTGAAAGATGTGGTAAGAATGAGTAATGAAAATCAGATATCTGCTTCAGCCTTTGATTTAGAAAAATCAATGCCAAACTAGGTGTGTTCTGTTGCATTTTGGACTGCAACATCGGTTTTGGATGAAAGAGGTGCCAGCTGGACTACAAAGACAACACGTTTGCGAAGATGTCTGGATTCACAGATGTGTAGGGGTTGGAAGGGACCTCTGGAGATCATCTAGTCCAACCTCCCTGCTAGAGCAGGATCACCTGGAGCACACTGCACAGGATCACATCCTATACAATTTCTTGGTGCCAGGAACCAACACCAGATTTTTACCACGCTTAACATAAGTTTATAAAATGTTGCTTCTGATCTTTTTACTGGATCTGTATTTCAAAAACTCATCTGAATATTTCCAATGCCAGTATGAACTTCTAACACTCAACCACAGTTAAGGAACAAATGCAGTTCAAAAGAAGGATGTTTCAGCCAAAAAAAACCTGCACTACTTCCTGAAGCAATTAGTATTTCCCACATGATTTCTCAGTCAAGGAATGATCAGGCTTAGCTTTACTTAGCTTATGATACCTAATAAGCTACAGACAGTGGCACAGTACTGACGTTAGGTAAGGAAACTCTCTTCACAAATTTTTTTGTGCAATGATTTCCTTTCTTTTAGCTTATCAATGGCTACATAAGAAAAGACCAAAGAAAAGCAACAAAAAATGTTTTACAGTTGAGTGAGAATGGAAACTCTTAACCTCTAGCATACTGTTCTGGAAAAGCTGTACACCAACAACCACCAGGTTTATAATAAATGTGCAATAGTAAGAGAGAGTGACTCTCTCTGAGTTTACTCTCTGAGAGTAAACCAGAAATGCTAAAGAGTAGCACACACAAAAATAAGAGTGGGATAAAAATGACAGAGCTTATTTGCCTCTGTGCTACCATACACAGCGCGCTCAGTTAATTCAGAAAAAAGTCAGAGTACGGCTGGTGAGTCAAGTCTCTGACCTCACTTAATTCTTCAAGCTAATCTTGTGATTATGGTATTTCCTTATGACCGTTCTAATTTGTGCATTATGATATTATGATTTTGCTATTTTAAGCCGTCCTTTCAAAACATGTATTTGGATTAACTGTAATTCATAAAAACTTGTTCAAATTTAGGAAATGTCTTTGCAGTTATAACCAAGCAGATTACTTCTTGCAGAAATATATTTTAATTAAAAATAGAATTATCTATAATCCAGCTCATCATAAGAATGAACACACAATGATTGGCATAAAAATTGGCATACAGATAGAAAATTTATGATTAAGATTACCTGGTATTTACCATGACAATATCTTAAGCTTGTTTCCTTGCAACATTGCAAAAATCATACAATAGTTTCTGAAAGTTTCAGGAGAAAGCAAGCATTTATGTCCATGTAAGAAAAAAATTAATTAAAAAAGATCCCCCTGTCCAGTCATTAACAGTGTCAGTCAAAAGTTCTAATACTACTCTGCTTTAAAACAAAAACTAATGCTAACAGAAGCTTCTCACTTCCATCAGCAATGTGCTTTTTTGCTGTTCCCAAGAAATCACCCAAATGTGACCCAACTGTAAGTCTCTGAGTTTACAGTTGCTCAGCAGAGGTTTCTTACAGCTCAACAGCTCAATGATCTATCGATTTCATTTTCACCAGGCAGACAGTATTTCTACTTTACGTGGCATCTGTACAGAAACAGGACACGCTCAGGCTGAGGACTGCAAGTGGAAATGGGAGTTACTTTGCAATTGCTCCCTACCGTTAATTGCAAGGGCTGCAACACTGGGAATCAGCAATACGAGCACAGAATGATCTGCAGGTGCTGTCAGAAGATCCAGCCTTTACTTATGGTTAATCCTATGATAACTAGCACAGAGGAACATGGCTACAGTAACACTATTATAATTACATGGATACGTTGCAGCATGAGACAGAAATATGAGTTAATTCCTATTTCATGGCCAAATGCTTTTACATTAACTTGTCAATTTTATATGCTAAATAGCTTCATGTTGTCCCCAAAGTAAAGATAAATCAGTAGAATATTCTCCTTGATATTTTTTAATGATTAAAAATATATTAATTGGCTTCTAGATAATGTTCTAGTTATTGGAACATTAAGGAAACTATAGGGCTCTTATGATGGCTACAGCAGAGCCATCCATGTTACAAGAACTTCTCCTGGTCAAACACGGTATTGGTTCACAGTGGCTACACAATCACTTTCCAAAATATGCACACCCTGCTCCACAGCACCTCACTAAGTTTGAATGGCTCATATTAAGCTAACTGCTGATTTTCTTTGTTTCACAACAGAACACTGCTTCAGAAATCCTCCAGTGAATCACAGAATAATTAATAGTTGGAAGGGATGTACAGAGGTCACGTAATCCAGCCTCCTGTTCAAAGCCTGGCCAGCTTAGACCAGGTACCTCAAGTCTGATGAAGTTTTGCATATCTCTAAGGATAGATATTCCACAATCTCTAGGGTCAGTTGTCCCCATGTCTGATTGCCCTTATAATGAAAAAACATTTCTCTATCTATCCAGCATTTCCCATTGTCCCTCTAGGATCTGATGCTTCCTGTTCCGTGACTCTACACCTCTGACGTGAACCTCCCACCAGGTGGTTGCAGACAGCAATAAGGTTTCCCCTGAGTTTTCTACTCTTAAGGTTGAACAAACCCCGTTCTCCCAGTGTCTTCTCATATGTCATATACTCCAGTCCCCTAAATCTCTTGGTGGTACTCTGTCAGTTCAAGAGCTGAAGTCAGAGGGAACAGTTGCAGATTAAAATGGCAAGTGAAAAAAAAAGTATTAGAATCTGGTTAAGTATAAAATAAGTAGAAGTTTTGAAGTACTAGGAATAGAGAAGTTATTTCACAGAGGAAAAGGGTCCGTCATGCCTCAGTGCTTTCATATCTTACAAAATGACTTGTGTATAGGAAGTGTTTCTGTGCCGTGTCTTAATGGCATATCTGGATCTTAGAAACACCTTTCAAAAGGCATCATTATTCAGTGTTATGCAGTAGAAGTTACGAGCTGTAATACTTAGAACAAAGAGCTCACAAACAACATATAATTCCTACATTTCAGCAGGCAACTGAGGCACACAGATCATGCAGGTGAAGCTTCATCCAGCATGAGATCAGAAAAACGGCATTAGCTGCAAATGGAGCACCCGTCAGTAACTTAAGGGGAACATCCTAATCCAGTAGAAACTTACCTTTTACAGCACACTACGCTGTTTTGGATATATCAGATACAGAATAGGGATGTGTATAGATATGGCAACAGATATACAGGTATATAAGAATAATTTTAGAAACTTGCAGAGTCTATAAAACCCTAGTTATTTTCTATTGCTTGTACTCTCTTATGAACCTAACTTTCACTCATGCAGCTCAATCACATCAAAGCTTCCTAAATATGCAACCATTCCCTGCATCATATCTCAGAAATTAAAACTAATATGAGCTACCTACTAATGGCCCAGGTAGTGCACTCAGTCACAACAATACAACATACCTATTATGTTACAATTAATAATTATCTAATTAGTTTTGAAGACAGAAATTTGTGTTTTAATCTTCCTATAAAATCTCATAAACAAGCAAACTTCCCTTAAATTATTCAGTTACCCTGCTGAAGATCTTAGGATTTTGGCACATTGAGCTCTCCATTTAAAAAAAAAAACAAAACCAAACTAAAAAAAACCCCAAAGCCACAAAACAAAAAAACAAACCCACAAAAATCCACTGGAGAAACCAGCGCTGTTTTATCCTAAAGTACAAATGCAGTTCTGAAATTTAAACCAGATTTTAGTTTATGTGGAATGGAGACAAAATGGTGCTTATTAGCAGTTTGGTCACTTGTTTTGATGTTACCAGCATCTCCCCAGGACATGAATAATTAACAGTGGGATGCGCAGAGGGACTTGGATCATTTCTGAGTGTTTCTGTACTTGGATACAGCCTGGAGCCTTTCAGATATCTACAATCATCATTATTATATTCCTCTCTTCCTCCTAGGTTATTGAGCTTAAGATTCTAATAAAAAGATCACAGTAGCTTAATTAGTCTCAGATTTTAGAAAAAGAGCTTGAGCACTATTTGCATATTTTAATAGTACGCTGAACCTTTTAAGATCACCTCCAACCTGTTGTAACTTGTCAGCTGCAACATGAAAAACATCACAGTTGGGTCAGCATTAGAAGATAGACTCAATGGTGTCAATATTTTTTTTTTCCTCTAGCTGCACATGACATGGACATAAAATACTTCCAACAGCTACCTTTATACAAATAGTTTTGGCCATACATTTCAATGACTCTATCTAGGCCGTTAGAAGCTAGCTCATATCACTCTTAATTTCCAAGGTACAGAGCAGAGAAATGTTATGCATTTAAGAAGCTTAAATACTTAATAGCTCTGTCTGTCACAATTCAGTATTTCGCGTGCAGTATTAATGCATTTATTGATCCCATGCTCTTAATGAAAAATCATTTAAGCCTGTTGAACTGCAAATTCAATTTTTCCTGATGGGGATCACCATTCAGTACTCTTGAATTTTTTCTCTTTATCAAAAATAGTCCAAGCATACAACTCCTAATGCATGTAGTTTTCATAGACTGCAGATTTCCTACGGAATGGAATGTGAAGTATTTGGGGGTTTCTTGCCCCTAGAAGTATGATAAGAATCTCTAGTTTCCCTGCTGGAAAGCAGTTTTCAAAAAATAAAGTACGATGTAAACAATGTGTTACTTCTAGGGGCCTGTTCCACTTTTATATACAACGATGCACCTTCTGTTAAATGTGTTAAAAATGTGGTTCCAGCATTGCAACAGAGTAGGTCCTCTAGATAAGGCAACCTGTACCTGCCACCCAGCCAAAACAGCGGGCAAGTGGCCACACTGAGCGGCAATATGCAGAGCCACCCCAAGGGCTGGAAGGGAAGAGACCTCTGCAGGTTTGTTTCCCACTCCAGTCTCTCACTGAAATTACATCAAGACGCTCTGGGCCTTGCTCAGTTGAGATATGAATACTTCTAGGGGTGGAGATTACACATCGTCTTTGGACGCCTATCCCAGTGCTTAATCACCCCCAGTGTGAAGAGGTTTTTTCCTTCCACATATTTGGAAATTCCCTTGGCTGCAAGTTGTGTCTGCTGCCTCTTGCTTTTTTGTTGTGCACCTCCAAGTGTTTGGGTCTACACACAGAGTGATTTTTGTTAGTGTTCTGAACAACTGCTGGTCAGCAGTAAAAATGACCATTTCATATCTAATATTATTTAAGTCACTATAAAGACACTCAACACACATGTATGCTATAAAATGTGATGTTCAGTGATATTTGCACTATAGTCATGAAACCCAGATGCTGCAACCCATGAGGTTACTCTGATGATATCACTGGATACAGACACTGCTTGGACTGAAAGCTCATTCCCTTTAAATCAAGTTTCTCAAAAGGTTATTTTTTAATAAAACAATTATATAAAATTATATCAGTACAAAAGTAACTCTGCTTGAATGTAACTTCCTTTGACACAGGAGATCATATATAGATACCGATCTCTTTCTAAATATGTGTGTGCTTGAGGGGTGTGAACAGTAAGATATAGGAGTTTCCATGGGAACTGAAGACTGACATAACTATTTATTGTGAGCATCAACTGTGTGGACAGAAACAGCAGCGTGGCTTTTGCATGGCTCAGAAAAGGAACTGCCAGTGTACCAGTCTGAATATAAACCTAAAACTCCATTCAGAGTAAAGGATGCCAGACTGCCTGTCCGTTCCACTTCATCTGATCTTCAGCCCCTTCCATTAACTTTTGCTAATTTTTAGGATATATAAGTCTTCAGTAAGATGTCCTTCAGCTTTTTCACTTAACAGATGTATTTCTATCATTCCATCCACGCCTTGTTTTGTATGCGTAATAATGAGAGGTCGTGAGTGCGGCATAAAACTGAACCCTCAGGTCAGGAGGCCTTGAACAAAGGCAAATATTGCTGAAGGCAACGTATCTTTAACTGCTGAGTGAAGGGAACTAGAAAAACATCGCATTGTCCTAATCAGAATATTTTTGCCTCCAACAGCTGGGACTTTTCAACTGAACTATTACTGGAAAAGAGTGCTATAGTAACGTTTTTATCCATTTACATGGATAGCTACTCTTACAACCTGCGATTAGGCTGTTGCAGTGTAGGTGTGCTGGCAAGAGGATTAATGGAAGCAGCTGGTATTTGGGAAAGATGCAAGCCTGTGGACAGCTGTTTGAGTCAGACATTTCAGTCTCTTTAGCTTGTCTATGCCAGTTTTGCTTCATTTATTTGTTTTAAATAAACAATGGTTTCTGTCAATGTTAAAAACCCCCAAATTATAGTAAAGTGTGATAGTTAATTTGATTAAGCAAGAACTGGCTATGATAAATGGCTAAAGCACAGTTTATCTTCAGGAATGCTTAGTTACCCTAGAAGCAAAAAAGAACAGAACGTTGTATTCTTTCTGATTTTATCCAAATAAGTATTCTGAGGAATCAAGCGATCTTGCTGTCTCCTACAGCAGATGCAGTTTTGTTAGGAACTGAGATTTATATTTAGTTTTGAACACCAGATATTTTCCAGAGAATTATAAATCAAGGACCCAACCAGCAGTAACAAAAAAAATAAAGACATCATTTATATATAGTTGTCTTCTTTGAAACACTATAGCCACAACATATCTTACCCTAAGAGTGCACAAAGCAGGCAAGACTGTAGTGTCCTGATCTGCAGTGCTAACAGGGGTCATGCATACACCTTCTTATTCCTGTATAAAGTCCAAAAGATATTTTGTACATTTCCATTATAACTCTCAGAGTTATAAGTCTATCTGTATTCCTAAAGCCTACCAAAACACATGCTGAAGATCCATTTTGATTACATCATCTGAAAGAGCAATCCACTACTGCAAGCATATTCTTCTTCAAATATGCAATTATGTGACTTCTAGGATGAACTTGGCAGTGAAAACCGGTGTATGCAACGTCATTGCTCTAGTGACGACTGAACATCTTTCTGAAGTCATCATCAAGGTCTCCTCATATGCCAGGACCACAGTATTTAACTGTGGTGGAAGTACTATAATAAATTACTCCTTTGTGCCATGCTGAAGTCTACTTTGACATATTGAGAAAGAACGCACACAATTACTCTTATATAGAAAACCACTTTATGATCCACTTAAGGACTTAAGATGGTCTAAAATTTTTGTCCTACCATAGCCAGAGATCAAATATCAAAACCACATACACAATATGTAAGAAGAAGGCTAGCATCTTAATTAGGTCATGTTCTGAGATTGCCATTAGGATGGATGTGCAATATGATTTCAACATGACCTTTCCAAAGGAAGTCATGACACTGAACTCACTGAGAATCCACAGTGAGGTCAGAGAAGGAAAACAGTATCAAAGTCCACTTGCTTCATTCAGCAATGCAAAATTTAATTTACTGGAAATGTCAGGAATTTTTGCAGGACAATACTGAGAGCCTTTGTAAAAGATAGGTCTAAACTGTTGTCCTTTGAGGAATCTCACCACTGTAATGAGTTACCATGACCTGGTAATCATAATTCAAGACTGAATCAGAAAAATAAACTTTAGACTACATCCATATTACCTTATACATGATTAATTTAGGTATCATGGCAACCTAAATTTAGGCACTCAGCCCCAGCAAGATATTTCAAACAAGTGCTCAGAAATGCTCATTGCCTTTGACAGAGGGTATCCAGTCATTTGCCACAGGGGCTGAGTCTAGCAGCTCACCTGATACTGAATGGGATATTCTTGAATTGATTACTATGTTTTCCTGTATTGACAAACACCTACTTCAGACACCTGCTCATTCTCATGAGTTCTTAAAATGACATAAAGCCATTTGGTTCTAGTAGGAGAGCTGATGCCAGATTTTCTTCAAGTTCTGAAGATACCATTACTGGTACTTCCGCCAGCTAGTTCTAACAGTCTGGCTAGGAATACCACATGAAAGCTTTGTCCCCCTGCCAGTTCTCCCAGTATACAGGACGGACTGATGCCTAGATGTTTGTGAAGTGGACCAGAATCTAATCAGCAGGGCCACTGTAGCTCATTCATTGCAGAGACACAATCCAGAAGTGACCAAGCCTTGAAGTGAAAGACAGACACCTGTTTTTGTCAGGTATTATCCATCCATCTTAGAAGGGAGGACTTTGCAACAGAAAGACACAAAATCATGCCCAGCACAGATGTAGGAGTAAAGTTCTTCTGAATTTGTTATGTCTTAAGTACTGACATATTACCTAAGCACCAAGCGGACAGACTGTCTCTTTGGAGTTACTCGTATAAGACCTGTAGAAGGTGACATTGATCTAACTGGCCCAGATCCAGCAGCAGCCACATCCACTACCACTGAAGACATCAAGCTCATCTCTTTATTTTACTTCTAGTGTACAAAAATGCCTACTCATGTTTAGAAAAAAATGAAACCCTTAGCATGAAAACCACAGAAAAAAAATAAATCTGCATTTCTATTTTTTTAAACCTTTCACTACAAACAAACACCAGCAAGTTTGTGTTTCTGTGATTATCCTGAGAAGCACCGTCTATGTTCCAGTATGTTTTCCCAAGCATCTGTATTGTAAAGATGTTTCCTTTGAATACACACACAGGGAGATCAGAAGGGCTGCTCCAGCATTCCCATGGGAAAGTTTAAACTTGTGAAACAAATGTTTTCATTGGCTGTGCTAAATTGCAGTTTAATTTTTTTTTTTAAACCAAGTGCAATTTACAATCCACATTATTACTGCTATTTTGTAAAAAATTTGTGGATTAAGGAGCAAAAATGGAATTGGTCCTAAGGGTTTGCAGTTAATGGCTGAGGGACATACAGCAGCATTGTTACTTGTTCACAGATGGATAGCTAGAGCACTTACTCTAAATGCTAGCAGTGGTTAAATGTTTAAACAAACAACTTCTAGAAGTAATTGACTGTTCAATCACTTTTACTTCTGGATAATATCAACTCTCATTTCCAATATTTCTGCCTGTCTTCACAGACCCTACTGGTACTGGATTTTTTGTTCTGCTTAGAAGTCCTGAGGCACATGTATCCATTATCATCGGTCAGCTTAATAATTTTTTATGGCTTTGATGGCAACTGATATTATCATATTAAAGTATTATCTCCATTTTGTACACCATCATGTAAAAACTAGTGCTTATTCATGTTTTACTCAGAAAGAAAACAGTACAATGCTTGAAAGCTAACCCAGGTTTTAGCCCGGTATCCTAAGGATAGTAAAATGATCACACACTCTGCATAATTTTACATCTTTGTTGGCTTTCCATCTTCCTGTGTCTGAGATGGACTTTTAAAACTGACTCAACAGAGGATTAATGACCACAATTATGTCGTGTCCTAATAAAGTTAATGAAAGTAAGAGACAACGAAGATAAAAAAAGAGCCCCCATTAGTGGTGCCCCATGAACAGGAAAGACTGCAATATAAGCTTTCTTTTTATTAGACACTAGAGAATCCAGGCACACAAGAGGCCCTGTAAATATCCCAGCTGTGGGAAAAGCTTCAATTGGAACTTAGATTTTACTGTACATCAGAGTCCGAGCATGAAACTCAAATCCATAGGAAACCAGGCTTCATTAGTTTCACTACTCACAGACAAGATGTTAATAAATAGAGATTTATCAGAGATTTAATTCTGTTTTATTTTCATTCATGTGTACATGCAAATATCAATAAATACAATCAGCATGCACACAGCCCACAGGAGATACTGTCTGTTGGCAAGAACAAAGCACTACAAATTAGGAAACTTTAGCACTCTTCCTGGTTCTTTCACCAGGCTTCAATGTGTGATCTCAGGAAAAAAAAAATCAAACATTCCCATGGGTCAGGCTTCCTTTATCCATTTATGTTTACACAGTCCTTTCTGATTCCCAGCTAAAAGGTGCTCTATGAAAGAGAGGAAGTTTGAGAGTGCTGCTAATATCACGTTGCTCATTTTCCTACCAAATACACCTGACTCTCAGATGTCTGTACGACAATATTCATTGTTATTTCTACAGTAAGTTAACGCCTTCAGCTATAGAAGGGCCCTCTCAAATACAAAACAAACAATAACAAACCCAAACAAAACCCAAAACAACAGCAACAACAACAGCAGCTTTTTCCCACTTGTCTCCTCCTCTCAGGTTTCTGCCTTGGTTGACTTCTAGGCCAGAATATTTGAATCCCAACATCCTTCCTACTGAGCTTGGTCCACCACTGCTTTATGTCTACCAACTGCAGGTGCACTAACCTCCACTAGTTCACATTCTCCAAGCCCAGACTCCCTCTATCCCACAGCCCTGCTAGGTGCCTCATGGCCCTGGTCTCCCCAGACCATACACTTCTTGATTCCCCACTTGACCTCTCAGAGCCTGTGAGTCCCTTGTGCTTCCTTCATTCCCACCCAGTTCCTTTCCTCCTCCTTCTTCTTCCTCTTCCTCCTCTCTCATCTGTCCCTGCTATTTGAGAAGCCAGTCCAGTACACCGAAAGAGCCACCATCACTAGACAGGGATGGGATGCAGCTTCTTCTGGCCACCATTTCCATCCTCAACAGCCACAACATCTCTATGGGGGTGTGCAGCAGCCTCACAGTGGCCACTGGCATCCTTTCTGCATCTGGGGAGGCATTTAGTTCCTGAAAGTCACCAGGGCAGTTGGTCCTGCCTTGTACAGAGCCAGGTAACAGAAGCTGAGGATTTGTACATATGGGCAGGTAGGCAGTCAGAGCCCCCCGCCACCTCCCACCCCCCTGATGAAATGGTGGCTTTTGAACTGGCATATTCTGACAAAAAAAACAGTTTAAATGAGTTTACGTACCAGCATCTTGTTTATCTCGGACTGCTGCCTTTGTTGCCATGGCCAAAAGCAACAGAAATTTCAAGAAATGTCTAGTGGACCCAAAGCCACACTAAGCCTAAAACTTGTACTTCTGGCACACTTCTTTCCAGCAATAGCTGAAATAAATGGAAGGTTCAAACTTGCCCCATCCTGTAACTCTCTCCTATAGGAAAGTAAAGAAGCATGCACATTAAATTATTCTCACGCATCGCCAGAATGCAGAAAAATCTATGGGCTGCAGATGCATGTGTCAGAAGCTCCTGATCCCTTTTTCCCCCTCTAGCTATATGAAAGAATTGATTTATCAAACTATGGGGCTTCCCATTTTGGTATCCAGCCTGAGAAAGGACTCGCTTTATTTGACATACTTTCAGTAGACCATGCTATACCCAGCCAGAAAGGTTATCAGAAGCAAAATTATTGTCTATACTAAAAGGCAAAGGTCACAGTGAATGCACCAGAAGAGTATTATTATTTGAAGGACAGATCACATGACCCCTACATCACCTAGTCAGTCAAGTCATGTTATAAATGACACAGGAGTCAGGTTGCAAAAGAAAGCAAATAGCATTTCCAGTGTTTTGACTTAAGCCATCAATTGCTCTTTAACAATGTCCTCCAAACTACAGCAGCTAAACTGATTCATACTTGGTGCCACGGTGTATTTGTAATAAAATAGTGGAGTTTAACATGGAAACAGAGAATATTATGGGATGGAATGATGTTTCAAGCCTCACCTTAGTTCCATCTGAGTCACATATACCTTAAAAAAAAATCCTTACAAACACAAGAAAGGATGCAAATGCTGGTGCAGTGAACTAGAATATTAAAGGAAAATAAGAAAGTTGGAAAAGTGAGTAGATAATTTTGTTTTCAAACTGAATGTCTATGTGGAATTCAAAACTTCCTTACAAAATGTGTCCTGGATCCAAAACAAAAGCTTAACTCCTTTGCCAAAGGTTTATAGATATTTTTTTTTAAAAAAGATATTATCTCTGGATTCTTAACAGTACTGCTATAATTCAAGTCCTCCAAGGCCTACCTTACTTGGGAATTTAATGACCAAATGAGTAACTGAAATGCAAGCAAAGTTTAGTTCAAAAATTAAAGTCAATGCAACAGGCAAAAAGAACTTTCAGACTCTCCTTGGTGAGGACAATTTATATGTCCTTTTTTCATCCTTCTTTCATCACAGTTAATTATTGTGAAGAGCTCACTGTGAGGAAGAAAGTATGTAGAATTTGAAATGCCATATGGACTTGATTTAAGTTATTTGGCCTTAACATCACTATACAGATGGGTAAAAACAGAAGTAAGGGGTTTTTTATCATTTTTTAGTTAATGATAAAATTAATTCTCCTTTTCCTCTTCTCACAAAACGCTAAATTGAAATACCTGGGGAGAATGCAGGCACAACCAGGGTATGTGCACAAACATGGAGACATTAATATGCCATGAATGTGGACTCACTCCACACGGCATTGTGCGGTGCAACGCATAACACGTGAGATCTATCATGTCCAATTTCTGCTCACCGTGTTGTAAGGCTGTTACCAATACCCATCTCAAACGAGGGACTGCACTTCACTAGCTCATGCCTTAAAATAGCATAGCTCATGTTGCTTCAAGTGACAAGAGGAGCTCTTCATAAAAATCAAATAATGATGGACTTTGGAGTGAAAGGAATGATTCTGTGTTCACTCTGAAAACATACTGAATTTTAATGTTTAGATAATCCTTGATAGTAGAAATATGTGTTTTCTTTTTATGTGAGGTAGTTGCAAGATGAACATTTAAAATTGTGTCTTTTGTCACACTTCTTAAATGTAATGCTTTACAATTTTTATATAATGAAGACTCTTATTATTAAAGAAGGCAATTATTTTAAAATACCTGCATCTTGCAACTTGTGTGATCAACACAAGACCAGATAATCCAGGTTGAAGAATGGAAGGAAGAGTTCAATAAATATTGTTCTTAAACTGCCAGAGGGTAATTGTAAAGAACCATTAAGCTAACATTATTGTGACAGTATCATTTTTAAACAGACTGGCAAAAGGATAAGTTACAAGATAAACCTTTGTTTTCGCAACTTCATTTTTTCTTTTGTTAAAGCTGTACTCAAAATTCTTCTCTGGAGTATCTCCAGGTAAGGCAAGGGAATTACAGCAGGGGGTATACTTAAGTTTTTGGCAAGTGATCCTTTCAAAAGTCATAATGTGACAACAGGAGTTTTACAAAGCTAAATCATTTTATGTCTGGAATGCCTTTCTCTACAAATCTTTCCAACCCCAGTGAGGAGACCTACCCAATTAAAATGCAATGCAATTTAACAGACTATAAAACTGTAACAACATATTAAAAGCCACATAGACAACTTTTACTATAAGGGCAGAAAATTATACAAGAGCCAGATGAAAATAACTCTGTTTAAAAAAAAAAAAAAAAGTATTTTCAGAATTGTTTTCTTAAAGGATCTGCCGAGGCAGCTGTCCAAGATGAATAAATTCTACATCTCAAGAATCACTGAAGCAAAGGTTTTACCTTGCCAATCAAAGCTGCGAGACTCGAACCCTTTTAAAATGAACGCCATCTCAAAAACTAAAAAAGCAGGTCTTGGATATCTTGAAACATCTCTTTGTGCTAAAGACTCTTTTCTTAAAGGCCAATTTTAAAATCAAACCACCAGCTTTTTTTTTCAGGGAGCCAACATAAAGAAGGCAGAGGGGTAATTTGATCACAGCTATTCAACCCACCGAGGTAGGCGTGCATTCTCAGCTCTCTCCAGTGCAGTGGTGGAGCCAAGCTGCAAGCCCAAATAAGAAAGAATTACAATAAGGGAGTCTTGTGGTCACTAGGGTATATGTACTGCCTTTGAGAGGTCATCCCAGGATACACATGGGTGAAGTCTGTGCAAACCGCGCAGCTGAAAGAGGGATTTCTGCAGCACTGACACACAGTTTTCCATGGGAAGGGTGTGGTCAAGGATAACACCATGTTTCTTAAAAGTTAGCTCAATGCTTCTCAGCCTAACCCTTTCAAAAAGTGGGAAGAGGCAGGAAGAGAAAAACAGCCAACTCCTATTTCCCTTCCTCCATCCTTTCAAACCCCTCCTCTCTCTTGCACAGTTCTGCACCTTTCCACTATCATCATAACACCAATGGATAACCTACATCAAGCAAGAAGCCAGGAAACAGGCTTAGCGGCACGTCCACTTTGTCTGCCTGCTCTGCAGGCACCGTCGATGGAAGCTCGTCATTAACAGGAAGTGTTTCAGTGTTACGGCTATGACAGAAAAAGCAAGGGTTTACCTAAAGTAACATTAGCAAAGCCACTATTAATATAGCACATAGTCATTTAATGAGGTAATCTCTACACCATCATAGCACTTTTCTGTTCGCCCTGAGACTGACGTCTGACCTCAGCAGCCACCAGAGAGGAAAACAAAAAGTCCGTGACAACACAGCTAATAAGACACAAAACCCAACTGTTTGTGTTGGTCTTTTATTGACAAAGGTTACACTGCAGCTGACTTCCACTGCAGAAGTTGTAACAACAAACCAAACATAACCTAGACACAGGCTGAATGGGTGTTATGACAGAGTAATGGAACTGAATAATGACTTTAACAGTTCATCAAAATTATTCTTTCTGGCAGCGGTAATATATCTGTCCAACTCCAGGCTAATGTTATGATTTTGTATTGTTGGCTATTGGTGAATTGCTTATCATTACCGTGTGAACAAAAGCCGCAGTCTTTCCAACGTAACGGGCAAGTGTCCTGCCCGCTGATAGCTCTTTGTATAAAACTGATAATTGATGTGTTGAAACATTCCCCAATCTCTTTATTATATTTTACTGCACAGGGCCAACAGATAATCAGAGGAGAATTTTAGCAAAACCCGAGAAGTCTGCTGGGGCAGCAAGTGGTAATGTAATTTTTTACCACGATATATAAACACCCTCCCCACCGCCCAAGTTCCTTTGGTAAGCACATGCAGTAAAAGGAGCACGCAACATTCTTTTTATCACACAATTGTTCTGTTGCCTTAGAATAACTAATCAAATAAAAGGTTCTGGTGCTCTAGCTAATGAAAATCTGTACCCTACATTTGCTTTGGCAGTCAGACACCAATATTATGTTACTAATGCAACTGAACTTTAATACAAAATGAGTGAACTAGGGGAATGAGGCTAAAAGACGGAAGATGAGAGGAATGAGATGGTGTTAAATTTCTACAACATGATTAGAAAGATATACTGTTTTGCCCTTCTTTTCAGGAAGGTCTCCAGATTTCTGTATCAATATGAGACCATCTGTGTGGAAATAAATGTAGTGCAGAAGTGCTTACAAACTAACATTTCATCTCCATCTTATCCAGCTGTTTTTCTTCACAAAAGTTGCTGCTTTGACTTGACCACATGTAATTAATTTTTATCTGATGTGACTTAATGAGCTAATTCAGGTTACCTCCTCATCTGGGTTCACTATATATATTCTCACAGGTATTGTCATCTAAACACTGCAGTTCTGGTGGCAGTACTGTAACTATGAAGCATGTGTACAATACAGGAACAGGAATTGCATTGGAAGAGTGTCATAATAGGCTATAAGGTAAGTGATGGAGTGTTGGCTGATGGAAAAACCTCAGCTGACTTCCCTACATCACAGCTGTGCTATCCAGTCATTATTCAAATTTCCTTTCTGTTTTAAAAAGTTCTGATATTTCAAACTTACATCAAAATACCTTAAGGAGACTGAGGCTTCTGTCAGGTGAAGCTTATCTATTTCTTTTATCTCACACTTTTAAGGAGATTTTGGATACCAAGAAAACCAGAAAGAAGTAAAATTTTGCACGGACAGCTTCTGGAGGCCAAAGGCAGTTTTACTTGCATTTCTTTCAGTATCAACATTCATGTATTTCAATATTTTTTCTGCACAAAAGCATCTCATTTCAATTTATTGATCTGACACAAAACACTTCAGATTAATTAATCTCAACATTAAAATTGCCATAGAGGAGGTACAGTTCAGATCCTATTTATGTTAGGTTTTCTATGTTTCTCCTAAGAAATTCCAGTTGTGTAACCCCATGATGCACTACAAAGATGACTGGTTAAAGGGGAAATCCTTATTTTATGGCAGAAATAGTCCTCTGGTCAGCTCAGACATCGGATGACGCAGGGAGCTTGAATTGCAAGCCTCAGAGGGAAATGTGCTGGTTCGAAACTGCAGGTATAGTAAGTTGTTCTAAAATTAAATGTTTGCAAACCATTCGACTAAATTCTGATGACCACCTATCTGACCTGAAACAGTATACCGCAGTTTGGATTTCCTGATGTGTTTTGGCAATATTTCAGACTTTCACATGGAAAAAGTTGACTTTGAAGACATTGGATTTTCCACTAGACAATGATTCTCCAACAGATTCCATCAGTAACTGAAAAGTATTTGGTATTTCAGTGTACACAATACATTCCTCCTCCCTCACTCCCCACTCCCTCCCCCCACCAAAAAAAGGGGGGAGGGGGGGCAAAAAAGGTAATACTGACAAGTGGTAAGGGTGAGAGGCATGTAAGTTACACCAGATATCACATAGCTCCCTTGGATTTCTCAGTTCTATTTTCAAGATCCCCCATAATTTCTTCTTTCGGTTACCTAGCAGGCACAGACAATGACTGGTCCTCAACAATCGTTCATTGCATCAGGCTGTGGCTCCAAGGAAATTTGCCAGGCACAGATACAGAATCTATTCTTCTGGAAACGTTTTCCTTTTCCTGGGCATCTCACAAAGGACAGCCCTGTATCACAGGTTAGCCTGAAAGCTGGAAATACTGTTGGCCACGAAAAAACACGACAGATGAGCTATCAGTGTCAGTTTACTGTTAACCTTTGCTTCATTGGAGTTGAGAGGATCTGGCCTTGACTAGCTCATAAAATGATAACTAAACTAAGTTCAGCATATATGTAATACCCCACATAAACACGACAGTACACACATGGTTACATACCTCTAGATTATTAATTATTTTAATTTGTAGCATAATGAGGCATTGGAAAGCTCAGCTTCCCAATCAGTAAGACAGCCTTCAAAATATGAAGCAAAGGAAAATGTCACTGCAAAGTTTAGTGCTTGCACCCACTGATTACATGAAATCTGTGTATGTAAATATTCAATTCCTACAATATTGGCTCTAAATCCCAGTGAAAATTTGTAGCAATGGAATTAGCCCACAGATAACTTGGTCGCAGGTGGAAGGATTGGAGTAATCTGGCACACAGAGGCTAAGGTAAAAAAAAAAAAAGACATTATACTTCTCTTTCCCTGTGCATCCACTTTCTCTGCTTCCACACAGAGGTTTAAAGTAACTTTTGCAGCAGAGAAAAAGGAGGTTCACCAGAATTCCATTAATATTATGAATTTAAAAATTTAAAAATAACAAAATCAAAACATCACATTGGCTGTTCAAAGCACCAACTAGCATCTCCTTACCAGCAAAATCCTCGAGCTTTACTCAGATGACCTTTACATGGCTGCTGACTCTTTCCAACACAACAACTCAGAAGAGGTTGTAAGGCAACATTTCAGCTTGGTGGCACATAGAGTATAAAAACAAAAACCTAAGAATTAGTTATTATGCCAGTCTTCCAGGCAGAAGCGAAACATTAAATCCTTTAACTAATTTTTTACCTCCTCTAAAGCGAGGTTCAGGCTTCATCTCAACTTAACCTTAAACATCCTTTTAAACTTCTTTTTCTTCAATACCCTTACTAGACTTTATATCCAGCTTACCTAACCCAAGGGATAAATGTCCTAAGCCAATGCGTTTATATGAAAATATTATGATTGAGTAGCCCAGTTTCCCAGTGATATAAATTGGCAGTAGCAGTTGTGATTTTTGGAATTTTTAATAAAAAGTTAAGTTTTATTGTGCCAAAAAAACCTTATGCCTGGAATTATAAAACAGATTTAGTTGTCTGAGGAAGCGCTGGTCATAAGTGGAAACAGCACATTATACCAGTAGAGCTTGCAAGCAAACTATTTACAGGATAATTTCTCTATGAGTGAGATGTCTCAGATTAAAAAGAGAGAATGGAAGATTATCTGCTGTCTCAAAACAATACAGACCAGGCTATTTCAAAGGGTTTTTTCCACTCACTACTTTGAGTGGAGTACACCTGGCATTGTCCCACTGAAGCCAGTACACTTAGAAACAAGCAATTATGGCAGTTCCCAATGGCAGAGAAAAGGAGAAAATTACGCCTGAGGGTTCTAAAATTGTCACTGATTTGAGATATTTTGGTTACTGAGTGCCCATCTGAAACCTCCCAAAATACGGCATGGCATCTGAAATCCACATATTCCTAAAGGTTGTGGAGCTTCATGACAAGAGCACATTGCAACAGATGCATGTTTCTGAAGTAACTTGCCTTAAAGCACAGCCTTGCCTACCATCTAATACTCTGTAATGTGGCAGAAAGAAAAAATTCTTTGTAGTTTGTAACTTTTTTGGATATAGGGTACCCATGCAAAAAAAAACCCAAAACCCGCACATAAAGGAATCATAGAATCATAGAATCATTAAGGTTGGAAGAGACCTCAAGGATCATCTAGTCCAACCATTCCCTCATCGCCTATTACCCACTAAACCATGTCCCTAAGTACCACATCCAAACTTTCTTTAAACACACTCAGGGACGGTGACTCCACCACCTCCCTGGGCAACCCGTTCCAATGCCCAATCACCCTTTCTGAGAAGAAATTTCTCCTAATCTCCAACCTAAACCTCCCCTGGCGTAACTTGTAGCCACTTGTCCTGTCACTAGTTATCCGCAAGGATAGACAGCAGAGTGTTGAGATGGTTCTGCCAACTCTTCCCCCCACAGTGACTTCCCCACCAAATGTCTGACAGAGTTTTTAAAATAATAAAAAAAGAAAGACTAACATGTATTGGAACAAAACCTGGATACTTGTGACACAGAAACACAAAATGGCTAAGCCAGAGAAGGAGAAGCAAAAAAAAAAAAAGATTCTCCCCCATCCAGTGCATTCTTGCTCTATTCCTGGGGTTTAATGAAATTGGTGACTTTGAATGGCAACAAACTCTATCCAGTCCCCTCTGATTACCAGGGAGATTGGTCACTACAGTGAGTGTCTGCTCCTTGCTCCTTGTCACGACCTGTATCCAAGCAAAGACCAATCTCTCTTGCCAAAACTTCCCTGTATTGTATCCCATGACCTCTCAGACTTCAATGTACTAGCTTGAAGAAACACAACACAAACCACCAAGTTACCGTTTGCCACTGGGGAAGTAAACCACAGTTTGCACCTACCAGTCAGTCTTTATCTTTCTGGAACACAAGAAAGGATTCGAATGACTCTGGACTTCAGCTGTGTGACACAGGAAGAAACCCCCCCTCTGGCAATTCACACCACATGTTCCTATTCAGCTCGAATGCCTTAGAATAGGGAGGAAAGCTCTCTACCATCTCGTCTCTTTCCGTTATCCTCCTTCTTTTCATTTAATGGAAAAAGAAGTTCAACAATAGTTGAAACATTATATTTCTGTGTCATGCAAATAAATCAGTTTTTGAGGTCCAGATGAACGCAAAGGTGCAAGGACTGCATTGGTTGGAGTTATAAATAGATCTCCCCTTCAAGTGTGCTTGCACGCAAGCACCTGCTTTGTGGGGTTGGGGACCTCCCTGTGTGCCACCTGGGCAACACTGACAGACAGGCAGGTTACACTCAGTACCCCAAGGCATTCAAGTTGAATGTCTTAAGAGTAGACAACTTCTCTGTTGGGTTTGTTTGTTTGTTGCCTTGTGGTGGGGTTGTTTTTTTTGGGGGGGTGAGTTTTTTGTAGTGTCAAAGTCAAGCTTTTCAGAAATGAGTAAGAATTTGCTTAAGAAATGAGTAAGAATTTGCTTAAGAATATGCATCGCAGTATAACCTGAGACAAACACCCTACTGAAAAATATTAAGTGATTCTGCAACTAAAGACTGGGTTACACACAGGAAGTTGGACATACTGTGAAGCTCCAACTTCTCGATTATTATATTTGAACCACTGATGTCCTTTTAATGTCAGTTTTTATATGTAATAATTATGCATTTTCCATCTACATGTGTATGAAAACATTTGCAAAACACACACGAGTAACATTAGTTTGATGCAGCTGCCCAGATATACTGCACCAATAAAAAGTTAAAGTCCATGCAGTAAAAAGATATCTGGAAGAATTTCAAACTAGAAGAATTTGGTCATTTCATGCAAGAGAATGGGTTTCTGTATGGAAAAAGGCTCTTCTAGAAAAGCAGCACTTTTATAGACTTGTACAGTCCTGACTATAATGGATACTGGAATACAGTGCAACAATGTCAGAGCAAATAGGAATTACAGGAACAATAGAACGTAACAGAAACAATAAATCATATCTTACTTGAATATGTTTTGTATTACACAATGTACTCAAGAGATAGAATGTTTTCACTTCAAATAAAGCATTTCTGGGCAATACGCTGAAAAGAAATGCACAGCATTTATAAGCACATAACTACACTTGAAAATTGATATCAGATCCCATGGCAATTGTGAGAATAAGCTGAGAATCCTGGGATGACATACTCAGCCACTACAAAAAAGAATCAAGTACAGACAATTGATTGCTCTCATTTGAGTCTCTGCAGAGCTTCTATGATGTAAAAGCTTAGTGAAAACAGAACCCAAAATGGATGCAGGAAATATTTCTTATGCAAGTTACTTGTATGAAAAAGAAATCATAATAAGGACAACATAAAAAATACTTAGTGAAACTGAGCAAATTAGTAGCACACTGGAAGAATGACTTAGAAGTACTAAAGTGGAACATAAAGAAATTGTTATGCCCTTCAGAATTCTTCATTTGCTTTTGCTCCCAGTCTGCAAGTGCAATTCTCAGGGACTTGGACAAAAAGCATGACAACGGCTGCAGATATGTCAGGTCCTTGTGATAGGACTGTATTGTTTCACTGAGCATCAATAGAAACTTCTTTTTGGCGATAGCATCTTTAGCCCTGCCATTACTTAATACAGGGAACCGAACACCCTCTCCTTATTACACAAAATGTGTCTAGCAGCAAAGGGTCTATCGTGTTTTCAAAAGAACTATAGTGACCTGTTAGATAATGTTTCATCTAGATGTCTGTAATCTAGATTATACATCATGAATTTAAAGACTAAAGCATGTGGCAGTGAAATAAGAAGTTTTGACTTAGAAGTCCTGTCAGGCTAAGAAGCAGAGTTTACTACCAGTGCCTGATTCTGCACTCATAGTACTGAAAAAGTCTCACCAGGTTTCATGTATGTCCCTAACGGGTCAAGAAAATAATACATTACACACAGGCGGATTCCATCCAGAAGGAAGACATCATCTTAACTGCTAGGAAAAGTCCATTATTGACTTGACATATGACCTTTTCACGGCCTCTGCCTCTCTTTATCAGCTTCACCTTGGAAAGGAACAGTCAGCCATACAAGAGGGATGTATACATCATTTACTGTGCATTCAAAGGTAAAAGTCTAAGTTATTACAAAAATACAAACATGAAGCTGTCAACAGGACCCACAATTTTCTTTTATTCTCATATTTAGCCAAAACCAAACAATATTCAAGTGAAAGAAAAACTCTGCCATGGTAATTCAACCTTTTCAATGCCTTTGGAAAGATCACGTTTGAGGGCACCTACTTGGGCCAGGGTGATGCTCACGGGCGCAGGAGGGTGAATTGTCCAAACTCCTTTGCAATATGATTGACCAGCATGGGGAGCTGTGTGAGATTCTGCAAGTCTTCCTTGCTGGACTTGCCTGGGAGAGCGACCGAAGTGACCACGGTGGGACAAACTACATCCCAATGATAACTTCTTGGTGTCTGACCACCCTCAAGTGTCCCAGCACTGTGAGCAGTAGTTGCCCAGGAAACATTGTTTGAAAGACTCTGGCCTGAGGGGGTTTAGCTGCTGGAGCTGCCATGAACATAACTTTGCAGTAACTACACTGTTGAACTACCAAGACCACCCATTCCTTCTGAGATAGTAGCATCTCCTGCTGAGCTATGTTGTCTTGAGTGAGGTAAGTAGTAAGTCTTCATCTCCTTACTGTTAGGTCAGATGCAATGAACCTGCGCGCTGGAAGTTGCCAGATGGAATTTGTGTACAGTATAAATGATGAAATTTGCTTTTTATTGCAACAGAGTAAATAACTTACATGGAGAGGTGAAACATCGGTTTTTAAAGTGTAATACCAGTGCCACAAATGAGACTCCAACATCCTTACGCTTTAAAGGAGAAAATTGATATTGAAAGGGTACCGATACACACCAAAAACATGCTTGAATCCTGGAGACCCTCAACTTGCCATGTCATTTTGGTTTTGCTTGTATTCTGACCCTTCTTGGTTTTCACTGAACAGACCATCAATGAGAACATATGTGGATTAGGCAAATATATGCAGAAAAAGAGTATAGCTCTTAATTTGTGGAATCTATTTTGCATTCAAATGCATGTAATTTTATTTGGATTAACAATGATCTAAGTGAAGCAGTTTGATCCTGTAGTTTTCCACGTTGATTATGGTTGGCCATAGGTATGGCATGCAAACACAGAAGGTTCACATATAACAACTGGATTGAACTGATCCTTTAGAAAACAAAATTTGGAATTGTAAGTTCTATTACATTTCTTATTATGTTTTGAGAGAAGGGTGGTTATTCTCTGAACGGACTATTCTTTTTTATAAAAAGCTGTCTACAGTTTTCTGGTTTAATTAATGACATCTTTACCACTCCCTAATTAATTAAAAAAAGCATCACCACCCAAACCCCAGAAAAACATAATCATTTTTCTTCTTCCAAAACAAGGTCTTGTGTTGTGGTGCTCCCAGGCCATTAAAACTCTTTTTGCCACAGTTCCTTGGTAAAATACCTCAAGCACCACCACAGCTGAGCTAGCAACTCAAGTATCATTCAAGGGAAAGAAAAAGTATCTTCTGTCTCTGAGGTCTGACACACCTTAAATCAAGATCTGTAAACGAAAGTAGTTACCTTCATGCTATGTTATTAATTTATAATATCGATATTAAAAAATAATTTATAGTATTATTCGCACAGACACATGAACTGGTGATAGATGTACTCCTGGTGAAGTTCAGAATATCTCAGTGACCAATGACTAAAGTAAATATTAAATATTTCATTGCAGAGGATAACATTCAGTAGAGCGCAATGCTATTAAACAGATTTATCTCAAATGAAAACTCTTATGCTAATCTCAGTTAGTTAAATTGCAAATCTGTTAGGCACAGAATTCAATGTCAGTACAAATATCTAGAGCCTGAAATCTTTATTCTTCAGTGGCTGATATTAATTAATTTGTCAGCTGTATCTGCTAAGTACCCATTGAAAAATTAAATACCAAAATACAGAGACAGTCAAAAGGCACTGTCTGTTTAAATACGTTTACTAATGCCATCTCATATGAGTCATGAAAGGAAAACAAATAAACACACACATTGAATCAATAAAACTAGTTAAGGCGCTTTCTTTTTTTTTTATTTTCCTAAATCACTGGTGAGAACATCAGAAACCGCCTTTGATTCTTTTGAGATCATCACTCACAGCAGTACTGAAAAAGTAACGAATCACTCCCAGAGGGAAGCTCCCCTGCACATCTTTCTGCAAGAACTTTGTTTTTTGTTTTATGTCACAACCAAAGTAAAATATATTGCTCAATATGATGACAGAACATTTTCCAAGACACTTTGAAAATTGTTACCCTTTAATTAAGTTCCAATCTGTTTTGCTGGCTGCAGACTCTGAGTGTTATGCTAACATATAACTGTCATCATTTTATTTCAAGAAGTCCCAATCAGCAATGCCATGTCTAACAGTATTGGAGTTGACATGAAATAGGTGCTATACCAAAACTAGATTTGAAACTGTGTGACTAAAAATACTTTGCCACCAAGGCACTCAATTATCAATATCTTTTGATATTTGGCAACAGAGATACTGAAGGGGAAAGATCCATATAAATACTGGGCACTTAAAGGCTGGGTATCAGAAATACATTTTTTAAGAGCCTGGATTAAACCATACTATTTAAAAAGCCTGTCTATTTAGAGGTTTTTCTATCTGATAGATTGACTAAAAAACCACAAAACCTACATTCCTCATTCATTCATCGCTTAAAAATGATAAAAGCAAATTCAGGATTTTAATGAGTTTCAAAGGAGATTTAAAGACAAACAACGTATGCAACTAAACATCCAGACTTACAGTAGCATGGGTTAGACACAAACAATCAGACCAAGTTTGAGAAAGGATATTGATTTTCCAGCTTCGGTCATAAGTCAGACTGCACACCGAGAATGATTTGTTCTTGGGGTTTTATTATCGCTCGGACTGCCTTAGTGTTTCTGCTTTGGAAGTCACACAGTTACTGATAGAAATGGGACACTAGTCCAGAGAGACCACTGTTTTGAACTTGCATGGCAAAATATCTGTATTCTTATTTGGCTGGGAGAAGAGGAGAAAGGCCAAAGTATATAATTTAATAGCATTTGAATGAATATCTATTAGAAAACCCACAGTGGGGTTGCTAGGAGGGAAACCAAAATCAGAATTCAAAGGGTATAGGAGGGTAAACCAGTGAAAGGAACTCCTTCCCATTTCTTAAAATACGTAAAGCTGAGGGAGCGGAAACCAACATACCAAGCGCACAACTAAGAGCCCAACAGTGAGCATATGTGTTGTTTGTCTATGACTGTTCTCTGCAGTGCACACTGCTGCTGTCACGGAAAAGGCGATGCATGAGAAGAACACATGGAGAAACAGCCAGCAGGTGTTGATGGTGGGCCTCAGCTTTTTCATTTAGAACAGCTTAATGGCACAACACCTTTGAGAAACACAAGTTTAAGCGGTAATCTACTCTCTCAGAAAAGATAATGTTTCACCAGACCAGACAAAAAAGTACCTATTTCTTTGCTCACCTGTCACTGTGTCGCTTTAAATAAAAAAACCCAAACCCCTCCACACACAAAACCCCACAAAGCAGAACTGCATATTGCATACACATGTCAGGAAGAGGTGGCATGATTACCAGATGTTTAGGTCCATCTTAGTAATCAGACACCATGCAGATTTGAATAATAGGTAAAGAACCATGTTCCCCATAATGACATACGCTTCCTTGAAAGACGACAGATCAGTTCAGCTGTGGTGAAAGTGATTCATCGCTTTATAATGACAAAGTAGAAACCTCATGAGGAACACACTGCTCACCCTGTTCTTTATTTTTCCATGGGTGAAGAACAAAGTGGCATCAATTAATTATTAATTACTAAGATCTTTTTACGTGTAGGATGGTAAATTATTGTGCTTTGCTAACAATAGCTAATTTGTTTCTGAGCAAGACTTCTGAAATATTTGAGTAATTTTCTTCATGTTATATACAAAGATTTGAGAGATTAATTGTCCAGATGTTTCCTTGGGTTTTGTTCTCTCTTTCTCACATAATAAAAATCTTTCAGCACATTTTTTTCCCAATAAACCCACAGTCCATCTGTTATACTTTGCTGGAGACATAAAACAGCACTACATGTGTGTTACAATAATTCGAAAAAGTAAATCTTCACCATTTTCTTTTACAAATAAGGTGAAAGAGTCCATTTTTATTTGTTAGGTAATGTCTTGATATGTTGCCCTTTGCCCTAAAACACTAGCTCTGTTCACTAATACCTTCACCTTGGCTTCTAATGTCATGGGCTAAAATCTTCAAATCCCCAGTCAGACCATCAAGTATTTCTGTCTCTTTCACAACAGAAACTCTGGAAGAAATACAGCAGAGCAAGTCTTTACGGGTTATCTCCTACTTAAATACAGCACAACTCCTTTAGAACAGTTTGGAACTTATCTATCTCCGGATGTCACGAACAAAGTGAATAATAATAGCATGCATTTTTATTTCTGGATGTATTACAAGAAGTGTTTGTTCTGTAAACTGAGCAAGTGAAAACACTGGTTGAAAGAAGCGTCAAAACCTACTTCCTAGGTTGCTGCTACAAAATGACAGCCCTGAAGTAGAAGTGACAAGGAATTTTTCAGCTGTACCCGTGGAAAATTGGTAGTTTAATAGCTTGGTTTCCAAACATACTTTTAGGAAGCAAAATTTGAAAGCTGCTATTGACATTTACTTCAGTTGTACTCTTAGTATGTTGATTTCCGCTCCCTCAGCTTTACATATTTTAGGAAATGGGAAAGAGTTCCTTTCACTGGTTTACCCACCTATACCCTTTGAAAAAAAAAATAAATCCCAGAAATCTCTTTCATCTCTAGTCCTTCAAAGTCTCACACCAAAGAAAAACAGAACATTTAATAAAACAGTAAGGTAAGAACACGTCAAGAAAGCCTATGTCAGCAGATGTGTTGCAGTCAGAACTTTCACAGATTTGAAGGAAACCTTTACGTAACAACAACAACATTCTGACTAGGGAGATGAGATTTGAAGTGGGCTCTAATATTTGTTGGATTATTTCAGAGCCTTGAAAGTTTGCTAAGTCTCCAACAGGTTTCACACAGGACTAAGACAAAATTGCTAACAGTTTGCAAGAAAAGTGATGTGTCTTTTTCATAGGGCATTTCAGGGTTTCCTCAAGTCTTGCAAGAATCAAGAATGTTTGTTACGCCACATGCTAAATAAAGTAATACTGTGAAGAAGGCTGGCGTGATGCATGACCAGTGTTCCCCAGCTGAACAGTCTTCACAGAAAGCAAGGTTCAAATTTAATGGCAAGAGCTGCTTTGGCTTCAAGTGACTTTGCATCCCTCTGAAAGTGACCTGTGAAGATGTGGTAGGAAACTGCATCAGGAGACTCATGGAAGGAGGTGATACTAGATAAGGATTTGAAGCCAAAGGTATGAATGTGTACTGCATTCTTTTTTTGGGTCCCTAAAAAAAAAACTTTGACATGCTTGAGAGAGTTCAGCAGAGGGTCACTTAGATAGAAGGGTGTGTGTGTGTGTGAAGAGGTGTTGTTTGGGAAGAATCCAAGGGAATAGGTCTCCTGCTCAAAATCTGTAAGTCGTTATCAGACATGGATGCTTAGAACCTACTTTCTTCAACAAGAATCTGTCCAGAAGGTGTGGGGGAGGCTGACAATGGTGACCAAAGGAAAGGTGTGAGTATCAGTATCTGGCAGATGCATGGTTTTGGAGACATGTCAGGAGCAAGTACTCACCAGGACGATGCAGAAATACTTAGCTGCCGTTGATGTCGGAGACTGAATGGAAAATGCCAATGGGAGCAGACTTTTGGCAAGCTGTGGGTCAAGTAACTGGAAGGAAAAGGGCCACAGAAGTATGAAGTACAAGGCTTAAGGTGAGAATGAACTGGGACTACCACGGGCCAACTCTTCATACTGACACTTCTAACTAGGACGTTGAGTCACAGCTGGCTATAGGTAGACACACATTCCTGGTAGGAACACATAACAGAAAAGCCATCCAGTCACTTGATTTTTCCTCTTTTCTGTTGTTGAAAATGCATGGACTTGGGCTTGCTCAACAAATGAGAAAAGCCAGCCTTTCCCATACAGAAGAAATATGGTACTCTCCCTAAAATAACAAACCATGCTCATCTAAGTAAAACAAGCCATCTGCATTAATTAGTAAAAAAATAACAAATAATCATTTGTTTAAATGTTTACATGAACACTATTTCATGTGTGCCAAAAAGATCATAAAAATACAGTTAACATTAACAAGTACTTCAAAAGGTAGGCAATAAGTGAGCTAGTTGGATTTTTATTTTATTTTAAAAATCTCAGAGATTAGTATACTAGCTTATACCTTACCTTTCTAAACTACATCTCATCCAAAAATGTTTATCGCAGCATCAGTTGCATCTTTTAAGAACACAGGTGCTCTTCTCTGTCAAGTTCTAAAACCGTGTTTTGTTTTTTGGGTTTGTTTTTTTTTGGGGGGGAGGGAGGGGGTGTTTGTTTGCTTTGTTTTGTGATTTTGTGGTGGGTTTTTTTCCACAAATGGTGATATTGTAGTCATTAAGCAGCATTCTGATTTTCTTAAGATGCCTCCCTTGCTAGATCATTACTTCCAATGTTCCACCCTAACACCAGGTGGTTTCAGTCTCTATCTTCAACACAATGACAAAAATGTGCTTTCAGATATCAAGGAAGACCTGAAATTAATTAAATATAGCCAGAATTTAACTCATGATTACCAGCTATAACCTGATTTGAAAAAACATTTCTAAGAAGCCATTGTTTTAAGAGAAAGATGATTTAGTCCAGTCAAGCAGAACACTCAAAACCATAGCTGTTCTTGTCTAATATTAAATGGAGCTATTATAATGGCTCCTCAGTTTTCCAACTGTTGCCTGCAGAATCCTGGAGTCTGTAGACTGTTTTCAAGAGGCTAGGAAATGTGATAAAGGAAAGCAAATTAACCTATTCTGTGTGTATTTGTGAAATTTCTAAGGAGGTTTGCATACCCACTGGAAAACGTTCAGGTCTGTAAACTAAAAGATGTTGAAAAACCACTACTCATGTCATCATTTTCTGGAAATCTGGTGATGACTAGCTCTTGGAAAGTGAGAATGCTGTTTCAGAAAGGCATTTTCTTCCCTGGAAAGGCATGGGAAGAGCATAAGGAACAAGGCAGGAGAAGAGGTAAAAAAACTGGCTTCCTCCTTGCAAGCAGAGTGTTCCTCTTGTTCTTAGTAGTCAGAAACGAAGAAAGGGTGGGAAAATGAGAAAGCAGGATGAAGCTGAGTCAAAGTCCAGAGACCAAAATTCATATGTAGCTCAGAGCTCAGATCAATTCTCCTTCTCTCGGAGGGCCAGTCCTTTGGACTCACCATGATTTGTTTTAAATGGCAACGTCAGCACATTATATCTATTTGAGACAACACCACAATGCAAGCACTGCAACCTGATACCAGGATGCCAGACTGACCAGAACCACTTTGTGGCACTCAACATTTTTAATCAACATAGTCAGTTCTCAATTTTTTCAAGGCTGAGTACTACTGCACATTTGACCATTTAAAAAAAAAAAAAAAAAAAGAGAAAAAAAAGGCCAAAAAGTTTCAGTGAGCTATGATACTTTTTTAAAGTAACAAAGACCATAATTCACATCCCGCCTCTTATCACTGTGAGATAGTTATTATTGCAGTCACCATGTGCTGAAGTCAAACAATCTTCATTCACAAAGGAAAGAACAAAGAAAGAAATAAAAGTATTTTTATGATAAAGGCATTCAAAATTGCAAATGTCACCTGTTAATGTCTGTACTGCTGCCGGAATTCCTAAGCTGGCACAAAAATCATTGGTTATGTATCCTGACACAAGTTCAGTCTTCCAACGTAATTATATAAATAACGTTATATAAATGCTTACCACAAAAGCAGCTGAAAGCTGCATATTGCCATCTTACTCTGGCTTTTGGTGCCTCTGAAGGGATGCTGTAACATTAGCTTTTTAATAATGCTTAATAAACGTTTAGAAACATCTATTATAAATGGTGGGGTCATTCTTTACAGCGACTCACCATATGGTATCCCTATGAATGTGGGACTGGTAAAAGTAACCTATTGAACCTGAATGACTTGCTCTGCCGCTGTAGTATTAAATTACCTTTCTTCCCCTTTCCCTATTCACTTGCACTAGGAGTAAAGCTGATTCACCTGTCTATCTCACACTGCAGCTACCATGTTCTGCAGCTGCTTGTACCACCAGGATTTAAAATAGACTGTTACATTATTCTATTTGCGTTTGGTCTGCAGACTGTGAGCAGAGGAAGGAACAAAATAAGAGGGTTAGTGTTTAAAGAACCAAAGTAAATCCTATGCCCTCGTCTCAGCTGCCACTGCTATAAGGAGGCTACAAAAATTTTACTCGAGTAAAGATTGCTGGGTCAGAGTCAACGATTAGAATTCAATCACCACTGCATTTCTCCATTTCCTTTTGTGTGTGTAGAGCATCTGATTTCATTGAGGAGCTACAATAGGGTGCTGCATCTGGCCTGAGATCATTGAAAGTGAACAGAGGAACAAATGACCTCTCCGTATATGATCTGTTTGTAAAGCAGGTAACCTGCTCCCTTTAGATCAGAGCTTACGTACAGCTACATGAAAACCACCTGTTTCATGGATGGTGTTTCTAAGAAAGGTTCAGTTCCTGTCTTCTGTCTCCCACGTTCTCCTTCCCATTGTAACAATTTCTTACCTTTGAGGGCTTTCTGTCAGACAAAAGACAATACCGTTGTGACTGATCTGGATCTACCTATGGTTTATGGGGACTATATAACTGTATTGACTGGCTGGGCAGCTCCTGTCAAATAAACTATCAACATTAATAGTGACCCAGACATAATATCCAGGTGCGTGTATTCTTTCTTCCCTAATTTTTTCCATTAGCTTTAATAAAGTTACAGAAAATATTTCATTTTAATAAATACACAAATAAAATAAATCCCTTGAGAGTAGGTTTAGTTATAGTTTTATAATAATTAGAAGACAAAGGGAAATCTATCAGACTAAAGCTTCTTCTAAACTATGAGAAAAAGTTTAAACAAATATACTGGGATTATTTAGCCTGGAGAAGAGAAGGCTCAGGGAAGACCTTATTGCCCTCTACAACTACCTGAAAGGAAGTTGTGGCAAGCTGGGGGTCGGCCTCTTCTCGCAGATAACTAGTGACAGGGCAAGGGGGAACGGCTGCAAGTTGCGCCAGGGGAGGTTTAGGTTGGCAATTAGGAGAAATTTCTTCTCAGAAAGGGTGGTCGGGCATTGGAACGGGTTGCCCAGGGAGGTGGTGGAGTCACCGTCCCTGCGGGTGTTTAAGGAAAGGTTAGACACGGTACTGAAGGACATGGTATAGTGGTTAATAGGTGGGGGGGGACGGTTGGACTGGATGATCCTTGAGGTCTCTTCCAACCTTAATGATTCTATTCTATTATATTCTACATGGTTTAGTGGGTAATAGGTGGTAGGGGGATGGTTGGGCTAGATGGTCTTGGAGGTCTCTTCCAACCTTAATGATTCTATGATTCTATGAAACCATCAAGAGATAAACATGTTCAGGTATCCAGGTATCTCAGTTCCATGTCTTATTAATAATAAAATTAACAAGGTGATATAATAAAATATAACAGCTGCATCATTGCTGTTCCCAGTATTTTTTTTTTCCCCTCTCACCACTAAGTCATACCATGTTCAGTCTTAGGTTCTGAACTTTGAAACACTTAAGTAGTGTATAATTTTATCTAGCCAAGAGGTTTCAGTGAAATCAGTGAAGCCATTCACAGGAGCAAATCTATGTATGTGGTTGGGTGCCTGCAAGATCAGAGGCTTAGATAATGAACGTTTTATGGCAGAAACTTTGTGCTATTTGTTTGGAATGCTCGGTCACTAGCATACTTTTGAAAGATGTTAATCTGAATATATATTAAAAGATACTGGGAACCAATGTCTGGATCACCAGGAAATTTTTGTTAACCAAAGTATAAATAAAAGACACTTAGAACCATCACACTAGTCACACTGCTTATATATCAGAACCTTTTCTTTGGTCTCTGCCTTGTTTGCATGCCTAATAATTGCTGGGCTGAAATAGTCTAACTCCTTTGTGCAATATGCAACATCAGTCATTAAACATAACATTAGCAAAAACAATTGGTATGTATTAGTGGAAGGTTATTGTCTACATACAGCCTTTTTGTGAACAATTCAGTGAGTATTCCATATATGTGTCACTGATATAACTCCTGTGGCTTTTAGTTCAGAGCAAAAGATAATTCTTTATATCTGTGCAGATTTAATACAATGGGTTCTTGTCTCATATGCAGATTTCCATATTTTTATAGTGTGTTAAAAACAAAGAATAGCAATAAGACCTTTTTTCTTACAGATGTAACATTTTTAGAGGAAAACTTCTTGCTGAAATGTATAAAACTTATAAGGAGTTACCAGATCCCATGGAAAGGCTGCCTGCTGAATCCAATGACTTGATTGCCACTGAATTCTACGGGGCAAGATATCGCTTAAAGAAGTTAGCAGAAGTAATGTGGCATGTTTGACTCTTGCTTTGTATCTTAAAAAAAGAAAATAACAAGAAGAAACAAAATCAGGAGGCAAAAAACCATGAAATAATTCCTACTGTCTGTGCAACATAACCCTGCGGGTACACAGGCGAGAGAACAAAATACATAGCATACAGAAGACGACAGTGAAGCTGGTTTGAAGCCGTGATCTCTAAGTCTCTGTCCCAGTAGAAAGACTTCAAAGTGTTTATATTTGTGGCGAGCAAAGTCATATAACAAAAAGCAGCAGAAGTGCTGCAAACTACCTGACAAAGGATCCCTTTTGCTGAACCAGCAGAAGCAACAGTGGGAATTTTTGCCACTTAAATTCCACCATGTGGATGCAGATGAAGTCTCATACTAGAAAAGAAGACAGGGCATGCATGGGAAACAGAGAGGCCGCTGATGAGGGGAAAAAAGTGCTGAGCTACTGCTGTTTTAGCCAGAGCACTGACAGCAGAATTCTCCCTGGGAAGTTTGGCTGCTGTTTTTCCTATCTTTATTCCAAGCAAACAGGAACTGAGTATATTGTATATTCAGGGTAACAGCTACATGATCCATGTGGGATGAACGATGCACTACAGACACCGCACTGACTCCTCTTTTCACATGAGTAAAAGAGGCAATGAGAGAAGAACTATATGAGCATTCACAGATAATAATTGCCGCCTTCATTCTCTACTGGCAGCAGATGACGTGACTGCTCAATTTATACCAGTGGTGCTGCACTTTACGGCAGGGCTCATACACAGAATAAAATAATGATGAAAGCTGTTAGGGATGCTGCAGGTTGCATCCAGGACATGTATTTTGGCCTCTTCAACATACAATTAGACAGTAGAAAAAGAATTGGCAAGAGAGTTTCATGCACAGTAGAAACTAAAGAACAGGTCTTTTTTATTTTATTTATTGTGGGTTTTTTCCACGCTACAGTGGCATGTTCAGACAGTCTCCTCCACATTCCTTAATGCACCAGACTTGTTGCATAACTAAACTCAAAGGGGACTTTCTGTCTTGCTTTGACCCAGAATTTTAGTTTTCATTTTGTCCAGCTTTAATTTAGATGTTATGGATAAAAGAAAACACAAGAGAAAATGGGCACTGCCTTAAAGAATTCACAAATATGGATTAATAGACATGTGCAATAATAGTATAGCTGTTTGCAGCATTTGTGTGCAAGTCACTGATGTACCATATTAGAGAGGAAAGCCAGGAATGCATTAATTTCATTTGATACTGGTTTGATGCAGTGCACAGCATGAGCTACTTTTCCCATTTTCTAAGCATTTCTTAGCACAAGAGGAACTCCACATAGTTTAGCACCTCCTTCCTTCTCCTCTACCCTGCCTAATCTGAAAATGAACAATCTTCTTTCTAGTTTCTTTTTTTTTCCACTTCTAGAAATGTGACTAAATCGAGTCATCCAGATGAAACAAAAAGATTCCTGGCACACTGCACCTCATGAATTTGTCATTAAAGTTAAAATGGATCAACAGATTCTCTCAGCCAGACTTCGAGGACATCCCTAGTGTCCTCTTTGCCAGATTTAGGAAGGTTAACCAAAGTTGCAATACAGTGACAAAGACTCAGACATTTCTCACTCCAGTGGGAGTAGCAGCCGCGCTACTATTCAGTCCCAGACTTCTGCTCTCCCCAAAGAGGGTAAATTAGAATGGACAAGGAGGCATAACTATTTTTCACTAGCCAAGACTCCAGGTCTGAAAAGTCTTGAGCCCCAAAGGTGAGACTTCCTCAGTCCCCTAGTTTGTTTTCACTGTTTTTTTCTGTGAAATCATGTGGCAAACTCTGCTGTCATCTACCAACCAGACGACTCTGCCCCAGAGGATTATAAAAAGGGAGAGAAGATGTGTTACTGCACTGTGCGTAGAAAATATGATCCTGAGATACTCAAACAGGTACCAGAGCCTAGCAAAGAAAGTCCTATCCATCGCTTGCAATGTGTCATCTGCTACAGTTGGCCTTTGAGACTTGCACACCAGGTTACAGAGGTCTGAGAGTTCAAGCTCTAAGAGAGATCTTCAGTTGATTTTGTCAGAGGTGAAACTGGCCATGCTCAAAGAGAAACTGACCCACGCAACTCTGTACCAGAGTCCTAGAGTAGGACAGGGGAATTTGAGTACGCCGTGAGTTGAATACCAGAATGCTTGTACTGTTATTCAGATCTGACACAGCAGAATGCCTGATATCAAAAGCACATTCAGCATAATTCCTGGGGGTGGCAATCAAGCACATTTATTTAAGATTAAAGAATCCATAAAATCCATCGGTCTGTGGAATTCTGTCTCCCCCTGAAAGGATTACGCTTTGCCTCTCCCATTCAGTACTTACTGTTTTATTGCAGCCCATTGTGCTTGCTGCACACAATAACAGTTTGTTGCTGCCTGAGATGAATTGACTTGCCTCTTTTTCATTTGTGTGCTCCACAGAAATGTAATGGTTTGGAAGGAATAAAGTATCCAAGGTTTTTAGGCAACCACCAAACCAGCATCTAAGTAAAGCTAATGAAAGAACATCCAATCAAGGCCTAAATCAGACTATGAGAACCCAAAGGTACATGAAGATGAACAGAATAATCCTTTCAGCATTTTGAAACACCTGAAACAAGAATAACTTCAGCATATGTCTCCAACTTCTACTTCCTGCCCAATATTCCCACTCTTCTAGGAGGCTATAAACCAGAAGGAGAGAAAAAAGATTAATTTGAACTGGATTTGGGTAGTATCACCCTCAGCTTGATGCCTGTAATGGATTCCTACCTGCTGTTTTTAAAATGGAGCTTGATGACATGCAGTCAGCGAAAAAGCATGTGTGACAGCATTTTTGGCTCAATAAGAAAACTAGCTGTACAAAAGAAAAGGGAAAAAAAACCCACAGTAGTTTTTAAACAGATGACAGCACAGATTCAACTCACCACATCAGCCTTAGTATATGACTGAGGGAAGAGGAAGGATGCAGAGTCAAAAGAGGATGAGTCTGCTCCTTACAGGAATCATGTGCTTAGTTTCATGTCAATCTCTTTGCATCTGCACTATCAGTATGTTTTCTAAATCCTTTGCATTGACATAAATACTAGCCAAGTACAGCTAGACATGAGAATAAAAACAACCATCGATTGTCTTAAATAGAGAGGCGAAAGCTTCATGAAAAGAGAGTTATTTAAAGCACGGATTTAAGCTAGAAATAAATTTTAAAAAAATAATCTGTGATGTAGTTTGCATAGCAGACCCCATGACAAACAAAGAAAATTAATAGGAAAGAAACACCTGCCGTAAAAGAATTTTGCCAATTCTACCTCTGATCAGATTTTAATGTGCTTTCCTTTTCTTCCTCAAGATTTTTTTTTACAGTGTGTTTCATTAATTTCTGACTCTGATGGGATTATAACATATGAATCATGTTCTCATTATACAGAAATATTGAAATTGTTTTTCAGAATTATTATCTGAAAACTAAACAAATTCAAAAGCTGAAATTAAAATGAGAGCAAATTTAGTATAAATAAAATCTAACAATTTAAAAAGTAAATATTAAACCCTAAGAAAGTCATGGTAGGTTGTCCTGAAGTAGACTGAAGAACCTTGAAAGAGCTACTCAATATCGAAACACAGCAGCTATTGTAGGAATACGTGGGTTATTACCAGCACTCACTGATAAGTGAATACTAGTCAATTAGTTGTCCATAGCTCCCTTATGAAGTTCAGAGTGGAAAAGCTTGCCTTTAGTTTGAAAATTTCTACTAAGTACACTGCAGAATATGTATTTTTATTTTTTTCTCTTCTTCCTTTTCACGCTTTCCCACACCACACTGAACAAAATGAGTGCTACCCAGGCTGGGATCTCCCACACTTTCCCAGCCCTTTATCCCTCTCCCAAATATAACAAACTTCTGCAACTAGCTTTCTTTCATATTACTTCTGCTGCAGGCCTGCTCCCCCACATGCCTAGGAAATACTGAACAAAGAAGAATGCAAACCAATTTTAAGGACCTGTTGGCAATATAAATAAAACACAGTCAAAGTTTCCAGGCTCAAGAGTAGCAATTTGATTTCATGAAAGTAGTAGAAAGCAGCATTTGCAATTCGCAGGCTCTTTTGAAAGTTGTATAAATCAGGTCTCCTCAATTGTTTTATCTTTGTAATTATAGCTTAAAAGGTATTTACAAAAATAAATACTCAACTTCCAGTCAAAGTCACAGGAAATCCATCAGCACATCCTAGTTTTCAGCCTCTCTCTTACTATTCTTCTGTTTCAGGGAGAGTATGGATTTCATGGTGCCATGGTTTAGCCCCCGTCAGCAACTAAGTGGCCACTGGCACACTCCCCCATTCCCCGCAGCTGGACAGGGAGGAGAATTGGAAGAAAAAAGTAAAACTTGTGGGTTGGGATGAAGACAGTTTACTGGGGCAGCCAAGGAAGAGGAAAGTAACAACAAGAATACTAATAAAAGAATATACAAAGCAAGTCATGCACAATGCAATTTGCTCCCCACCCAGAACTCAATGCCCAGCCCAGCCCCGAGCAGTGATCCCTCCTCTCCCGCCAGCTCCTCCCCTCATATGCTGAGCGTGATGTCATATGGTATGGAATATCCCTCTGACTAGTTTAGGTCAGCTATCCTGGCTGTGTCCCCTCCCAGCTTCTTCTGAAAATTAACTCAATCCTAGCTGAAACCCAGAACACGTGGTTAAAGACAGAGGGATGGGAATGAGTAGAGTTCAGTTTTACTCCTACCTTTACTAAATTCCAACTGTTTATGCTAATCCTTAGCTAGAGAATTTCTTAAAACTACAATATTTAAAATGCATATTAATGTTGCAGTGGAATAAATCTACTCTAATTTAAAAGCAAAACAGCCTGGTAAACATGATAGTAAGCCACAGCATAAAGTTTCAAAGCAAATGGAGATTTATGCTAATACTTCTATACAGAGAAAAATATTCATTAAACTGTATTTTCTCTGTATAGAAGTATTAGCATTCTGATTTGTTGACTGCCCTTTTCAGTCAGGGGAAGAAGTGGAGCCAAGAAAAAAGGGCAGCATTCCCTACTTCTGTGTCTATATAAAGAAAATACCTCTTAATGCTGTATCAGCATATTGAGCAAAGACATGGGTAATGATCAGTAAATAGACCTCAGAGAAACAACATTTAAAGCCAGGGAAGTATCCTAAACCAGCTACAAGATCAATTTGAAGTCTTAGTAGTAGTCAGGAAATAGAAAGTTCAGAAAACTACTGGCACTGGTGTCAGGTTCAGCACTGACAGGGGACTCAGGTTTTCTCAACAGCCATGGCAACAATACTTTGAAAAGAAATTTCTCAGAAGGCATCAGAAAAGTCCACCAGCAGTCACTGACTTAGGCTGTAGAAGTCCATCACTACGAGACAGCTCTAAGAGCTTGATTCAGGGATCGAAAGTTTGAAGAGATGAGACCTTTGCTTATTGATTTTGAAAGTTGTATAAATCAGGTCTCCTCAATTGTTTTATCTTTGTAATTATAGCTTAATTTGAAGACTAAACCCACTCACCTGTTGTAAGTTTGGCTTCCACTATTTATTCTCTCCCAAAATTTTGGACTTGAAATTGCTCTGTGCTTTCCCACACCAACCTCTGCACAACAGTGGAAATATGGACGAGATACAGGGGAAGTAGAAGCTTGAAAAACACCAGAAAGCACTCATTCTTCAGTGGAGGTGTCCTCACAGAACAACAGAAATGGACTGTCGAGCTGGTCAGGGGTAGCGGATCTTGTAACACAGTCATTTTTCTCCATTCCGCTCAGGCATGCTACAAATTGCTGCCTCCTACTCACCTAAGTAGGTAACCAAGAACATCTGTGAAAAATTCACTATTAAGCTTTTTTATCAGAAGCATGGTACAATCAACTTCTTTCTAAACAATGTTCAAGGACTGAAATCAAATTAAAGATTCTTGTTATGATGTCACTTAAATATGCCATAAGCTAAAAAAGGCATATAATTAGATTCAGAACAAACCTGTGATTTTCGATGGTAACATTGCGTCTCCCTTAAATTAAACTTTTACATGTAAAATAACTTTCCAAAATGATTCCTTCTAACCAAATATTGCAATATTTGGCATGAAAATAGATACTTTCTGTTCTGCTATATATCTCATGAAGAATGGAAGCTGCATTTCGACCTTTTTTTTGCTTAAGTGCCAGCAATATTCCACTCTGCTCACACCTGATACTCAAAGCACAGTGATTTCATACTTCTTATGTTGTGACATGTAAAAGCATGACACATGGTTTTACAAACTGCTCTGTGTTCCAAAGATCTATGGATGGTGGACACCTTTTTACAAGCTTCCAAAGACCCTGATGACACCATCATACATCACTGTAAACCTGTCACAGCTCTTATTCCTCCACAAATTTAGTTTTATTTCTGAGGGGAAAGAAAACTACCATCTGGGTCAGGCTTGGCTCGAAGTGATTAGTGAACAGACACTAAATTGGCAACCTCGGTCTTGAACAGCTCCAGCAGCGAGAACTCAGAGAATAAAAATGTGTGTCCTGAAAGAGTGCCAGGTCAAGCTAGGTTTAAGCTGGCACGAAAATACGAGAGAGAAGTTGTACAACGTCTAAAAAGTGCTTTATTCAAGAAAAAAAGGTGAAAATGACCAGTTGGACAAAAAAACTTAATATATGCATTGACCAGAGTGTGAAATTACTCTGTATTAACAAGCAATGAAAAGTATCTTGGGTACATAGCGTGTGTTTAAAAAAAAAAAAGTAGTTCTTCCTCAGGACTGAAAGTGTTAAAGCAAAACTGCGTTTCACAGTTTATAAGTTAAGAACACAAACAGCAGACTGCTTCCAGTATCTGGGCACACACGTTAAGTTACAGTATTACAGGTTCCTAACTTACCTAATGTCTTCAAGACATTTATGTCTTGGTTGTATCAGCAGGTTAATCATCCCTGCCTTGCTAATGGCACTGTTTAAGGAACCCTGGCACACATTTCTTTAGTAATAAGCACTTCATTTTGTCAATGACTTCACTTAAAAAAAAAACACCATAAAAATCTTAGCTTTCCAAGATCTGCTTACTTTTACAGAGCACAAAAATTAAATTAGCAACTCTACCTTATATAAATTCTTTTATCTGCTTGGAGAAAGTACTGGTCCAAACTGTTGCACCATTTACATGTCCCAGGTTTGGCTTCAACTGTCTGCGGTTTGCGTATTTGGACTTGTGATATTTTTACTGCACTTTTCTTTGTCAATGCCAACTGTAAGCTGTTTTCTTTGGTCAGCTGGGTACTCTGACCAACAAATCTCCCTTTTTCTAGTACCAGTGAGATAGCTGTCAGTTAGAGGTTTGGCACACTTAATACTCTGCTTCACTACCCAAGATCCCAGAAAAATAAAAGATACAGAGACAGGCCCATAAATCATATGAAGAAAGAAAACATTTGTATTATACTAGGAGCCCAATAACACTGCTGAACTTAAGAATCTGGCAGCCTTTATGTTATAACAGAATTTTCAGAGGCCATAAACATTCACAGCGGACTGAAACTTGGCATGAAGTGATACCATTTGACTGATCCACTTTTTACCCTAAACTCTGTTTCTCATTCAGAGGCAGTGATGGTACACAGCACTCTCTATTCATAACAGATTTGCGTGGTCTGTGCCACTGCTACAGCAAACTCTAGTGGTTAGTTAAAAGCAGAGCTCTGGGGAAAGGAGTTCTTGCACTCCTGTAAGGAAAATTACTGTGATTTGGGGCAGGCTTTGCCATCCTCTTTTTCTTCTTTTCAGAAATAACAACCCCAAGCCAAACAACCCTTACGCAACTCCTCTTCCCTCTAGATGGACTCAAATGCAACAGTGTGCACTAAATCAACTTCTGGGCAGGTCCTGTTAAGTTTTACAAAGTGCTGTTTTTACCACCCTCTGATTAGCTCTAAGCTACTCCGTGAGAGTGGTACTGAAATTCAAGGTACAGGTGCCTCTCTAATGTATAGTGCAGCACATGCACATTAATAGACCTGCATTACACTTTTTGGAAAGTTAAGCAGGGATTTCTTTACAAGATGCTTGGAAAGATCCTGTTTCTGCTATAAACACTCACTGTACTTTGAAGGCACAGGAATACAGACTGCTTGACATTGCAGACTCATCACAAAATACATAATCTGCCTCATTTTTAACAAGTATGACTTTTCCGAAAGTGATCTTGGCTCCGTTATTTCTGTCTATGAAGATTTCTGAAGCTTGATGAGACTATGTTTTCAGGTAAAAGTGACCTCAAGGACAGCTATTCCCCAAACATCTGATATGTAGGATTTATTCCAAAATAGAAAGTGGCAGATGATTATTTTTTTCCTGCCTTTCTCTGCCAACAGACCAATTTGGCCAGTGCTGTCTAAAAAAAAAAAAAATCTCTAACAACTGAAGAGTGGGAAGCTCAGCTTTTCTCTTTTTTTTCCTTTTTTTTTTTTTTTTTACAGTTTATAGTCTGGAGGATTAAAATGCTTTCCTGCTTTCCATCCTTGCTGTTCATTCATCTCTATGCTAGATACAGCAAAAGGTTCATGTGAAAGATAACCTTGATCAAAGCCATCGGTTGACTATACAAAAGTCTAAACCGAAATGTTCCTAAGTCTGTACAACTTGATATACCAGGGCCCTCATATTCAACATACTGTCATCAGGATAGACATTCCACCCCGAGAGCTGGGGCACAGGGAAAAATACAAATTGCTGATTCTGCTCCAAACAATATACTTTTATCCTGAGAGGTCCAAGACTTACAGCTACCTTCTAATAAACAGCTCTGGTCAGTATGACTATGTGTATGTGTTACAGTCTTAAGCACTTCTCAGTGGACTGAAGCTAAGGTTTCAAACTTAACTTCCTATTTGTGTGCTTATGGAGGTTTGAACACCTGTTCTTTATCTTTGCAAATTATTAATATTATCAATTTGACTAGAGGTTGGCTTACTTATTAACATTGGGTTTGGGGCCAGAATTTTATAAACAGCTAAGTCCTTAGCTTGCTAACGTACAAGTTCAACACCTTTTTGTAGTGGAACATGATTTAATTGGATTAAAAAAAAATAAGGTTTTTCTTTAGGAACAAAGGTTCCCTTTTATAAACCAACAATACATAACAATAATCTTTTCATACTCTGAAATCTTAGTGGAGGTTTTAGAATGGCCCTGTCCACAATACATGATGATACTTCACAATGGCCACAGACTTTCCTAACAATCTACCATATCTTTAAGTACAGTTTAAAATAATTTTTATTTCATTTGTGATTGCTATCTAATATTGAGATCCAGAACATAATTCAGACTGTGTGAAATATACCTTTCCCCTATCTATTAGAAGTTACAAAACTAGACAGGAAGCAAATAGTAACATATTGAATAGCTTGCCCAGAATAGCGCATGACTTACAAATATCCATAATAAGAGTAACATGGTTTTAAATACACCACTAAACTCTTTCATCTTAGAACTCAATAAGCAGATTACTAGAAGTTAATTTTTTTTTTCCAAACAAGCAAGCTTGAGGTAATGCCACAGATGAACTGAAGCAAGCAGAAAATCAAGAGAATAACAGACATGTCATGAGACATTACACACAAATATGCAGACCTGGCCAGCCATGTGGTCATACTCTGTGCTGGCAACCCTAAGAATTAGAGGAAAGATTCCAAGGTGTCAGGGACATGTTTTTCATATTACAAGCTACATGCAATTCAGCTTGTTTAAGCTTTAAACCCAGTGCATGGCACTGGGTTGCAGAAAGCTGCAATTTCTTTGAGCTGAGGACTCAAAAACAGCACACACCACCACAGCAGTCCTAGCTCGTCATCTCTCCTCTGCTCTGTGACTACATGTGGCATCAGAATCGATGGCTGATGAAAGGATTCAGCAATCACGTATGGGTATGCAGCGACGCAGAGCAGGGGAGAGCATATGGTTCTTTTGTGTAAAGGTATGAGACGACTGCTTACTCTGTTTTTTTCCTATGTGAGAAAAAATAGTTTGCCTTTTATCCTAGACAATTGTGATGGCATACTGTTATTTGGAGTAACTCATTATCTGGAGCTCTGGAGAATGATTGACTGATTGTCAGAAAGAGAGATTTGAAGCAAGTTAACCATACGTTCAGAAGACAAAAGAGATTTATCATGTCTCCCCAAAGGAGGCCAAGCTAAGGTTATTGAGTCTGCACAGAAAGTCAAATAATCGCAGTGACATAAAAACTGACTTAATTGTTACAAAAGACACAGAAGACTATGCTGGTTACTGATTAAGTGAAGTAAGCTATTACATAGAAAACACTCAAAAGAAACTATATCTAGTTCTGTAAAACAGAAATGGATCATAAGCAGAAATACAGACAGAAGTATTCTAATGGCAAATTAAAAAAAAAGCCCCCAAAATTCTAAATTCAGATATTTTATTTCTAAAGTCTACTTCATGTCCTGGCAGCTGAAACAATACTTCCTTGCTAAGTCATGATTTTCAGCAAGCAAAAGAGAGCGAAGAAATATGAAGCTGACTAGGCTAATTCCTTCTTCTAAGCTGAAATGAACCAAAAATGACCCACTGAGCATGAATAACATAAAGAATATTGGTCAACTAAAACCATCAGTTTCTTTTAAAAAAGTCTTAGCTTTTCTTTTAATCCTGTTTCCTTTAAAAAACCACAAACAAACCAACCAAACAAAAAAACAACCAAAAAACCCAAAACAAACACCAAAATTTATTATTAACATATGGCATGGAAATCATCTTACTATATAAATGGCCTTCTACATTAAAAACTAGTGAATCTAACGATTTCTCTACCAGGACACATGTTCTTAACTTACAGCACAGTGGGGAGGGTGAGCACCAGTGAAAAAACATCTCATACCTATCTACTGAAGCGAGTGGGGGAAGGGAAGGCTGAAAGAACTGACAAAAACATTCTCATCCACAAGAAAATGAGACCAGATAGACTACATGTTTTCGCCTCCAAGAGAGGAAGAAAAAATTACTTCCTAAAACAAAGGAAAAATAATATGTACATATATATAGAGAGAGAGATGTATGAAAATTGTGTAGGTAACAAAAAGTGTATTCCCACGTACTTCAAGATACTTATTTGTCTGACCTTGAACTGTTCTAGTTTGCCCCTGTTTAGTCACAAGAGGCAGGAAATCTTCTGGCATTAATATTTTCTTTGTGGATATTTCTGTGCACAGAAAGAAACAGTAAGAAACAATGCTGTAAAAACAGATTCATCACAGTAGAAAACTGGTTGAAAGTTTTTCAGCTATTCTCCAAATAGCCAAAAGTTTGGCATGGAGTATATATTACATCAAGTGGTGTAATGAAGCCTGATGACACAACAAACATAAAAGACTAGCAGTTAGCTATAGATTGAAATCAGCACACATCTCCTGGTGAAAAATCAAGCTGCTGTTGGCTTGTACCAAAGTTTTTTCAGCTGCAGTGTGAGCTCGCTTCAGTCTTACTTAAAAATGGTTTCCTTTTACGTAGTTTTAGTTGCTATGAAACCTCCAAAATTTCAACTACTGTATCTATACAAATATTAAATACATCAGATATCTCTCCCTAATTATCTGTTGTCCAAACGAGCAGTAGATACCTTCTCAGGACAGAACAGCTACGTTTTCCCTTGATTTAGCCTGTTAAATCCTTGTCTAAAGTCAAAGAATAGCAACTTCATGCATTGTGGTAGCAGCCAACCTCTGACCCTGGTGCCACACAGGGTGTTGAGCAGTTGAACAATCCCTCCTGTACAGGAGCCGTGCAGGCTCCTGGGTAACCCAGAACCCTTGTGTGTTCAGAGGTGAGCCACCACTGTAAGGTAAGACTGACCTCTTGGGTGCACACCCAGTCAGTCCAGGCCTAGAGTGGAGCAGTGAAATCCTGGGGTGGCAAATGTCATTTCTCAGTCACAAAATGCTCTTCAACATTCCTAAGGTACATGGATCACATCTCATGGTTCTCAGCTATACAAAGAATACATGCTTGTAGTCCCATGAAGATTGGCAACCATTGGGATAAAGTGATATGTCACACAGGAGTCAACAGGTAGCCATGGTATTGCTTCTAATAAAGCAGCACTTCACACTAGAAGAAATAACGTAGTAGAAAAATAGCAAGTGGCTATACTGGTTTAGGTGTTCCCACTACAATGGTCTGAAACCAATATAGCCATCACTGCCATTGCAGAGAATGCAGTGCACATAACGAAAGAGAATAAAAAGAGTTCTGAAAGTATACCATACATCACAGGTATATATTTATATTCCTCCATTAGACACGTGAAAAAGTTCCTTTTTGGACCATCTCCCTGGAGTGTAATGCTACCAGCTTCTGGGAAGCTGATACTAGCACTCACTAAGTCTTTGACAGAGAGCACCAGTCAAGAATTTACCAAGTGTCCTAGGATGCAATGAAAAAGTGTCAAAATGCAATCAAAAAATCCTGGAGTGAAAAGTTAGGTGACAGCTAAGCATGAAAACGAAGAGCTGCTCAGGAGTGGATTAGAGTCCAGAATGAGAGAGTGAAGAAAATACATGTCTGACTTTTTTTTTTTTCCTTTAAAACAGGCAGAGCTCCCCGTTCAGACTGATTTATTTCAACCATTTCAACTAGACAAACTCCCATATGGCTTCAGAACTGGACCATTTACCTTTTCCTGGGTCATCATGATGAGCTTTCTCCAACACGTTATTTGGTAGCATTTCAAAAATGAGCACTGAATGGCCCACCTCAAAACCCAGATATTGCTGGGTGGTCTGTGTCTGTCTCTGTTGTGTTAGGGTAACACTTATGTGCTCCTGAGGATGGGTGGGTGTCTCACCACAGGGCTCCCAGTTGCTGGAATAAAACACGATCTAGTCTAGCGCTGGAAATAAAGCATTCATGAACTACTCCCTCACAAAATGTACTAACTATGTCTTCAATAAAGCTGTGAGCATTTACAGCTACCTTTGGCTCTGTTTCTCCAGGAAAGAATAAGATTTAGTAATCATATGAGGAAAATTAACTCTCTCAAATCCTAAAGTTCCTCTCTACTCTTTTTGTGCTCAGAACAGTAAAAATAGGGAGGTCTTAAATACAACTGGCAAGGGAAGTTCAAATTCCATATTTAACAGACTTTATTTTGTGATAAAATTGCATAATATGCATAAATGCATAGAATTAAATTCCAAAACATTCATGATTAGATGATTGGTAATTTCTGAACAGAATATAAGGTACCTGAGAAAGAGCAGAGAAAAAAAACCAAACAAAAGCAAAAAAACCCAACCTCTACATTTCCAAACTTTATGCAAAAAACAGCCACAATCTCAGTTAACAATATTTTTTGCACTAGTGTCATTCCATCTTGGACCTGGTCAGGGCCTCAGAAACATATCTAGCCAACTCCTTTTCCTAAGGCAGAAGGCTTTATACAAATGGCATTTCTGATATACAGCCTCTCTCAGCCTCCTCTCAAAGACCAGTCCGGTTTAGAGCATCTCCTATGATCAGAAAGTTTTTCATGAGATTTCTACTAAATCCATGTTGCTACAGCATATGCCATCTTTTAAATCCTGTCTGTCAAGGAAACTTGCTTATACAAGTTTTGTGTGTATTCTAAAACCCTCATGGTCACTGTTAAGCTTCCCTTCTGTAGGTAGAAGAACAGGTTTCTCACAGGTCATATTGACTGGCTTGCTGATCATTTCCCTCGCTCTCCATTAGTCTTTCTTTGTCTGTTTGTGTTTCTCTTGAAGTATGTTGCCCAAAACTGGACACAGTACTCCCACTGAGCCTTTATGGGATTACTTTATGTATCATGAAAGTTGCATTTCTGTTTATACATCCCAAGATGGTATTAGCTTTCTTGCAATAGCATGACATTGCTGACTAATGCTCTGCTTGTGTGCTGAAATAACATAACCTTTTCTATAAAGCTGCCTCTGTTCCCTACTATTTACTTGTGCACTTTATCTTTCTTGCATGCGAGGCTGCGTGTACTGCTGTGAACCTGTCCCTAATAATTTTAATCTTCTTGGGGTTCTATTTTGTCAACAATTTTCCCCATTTTTCAAGGTAATTTGATCTTAACTCATAGTGTGCCCTGTCCATAGCAACTTACTCTCAGAGTATGACTTCCCAAGCAGTTTTGCAGATCTACACAACAGTACCCTCCCGTGGATCACATTTCCTGAGCTTATCTATGTCACAAGAGACTACATCATGTGAAAGTGTGGCTAAGATCAGGAGAAGGTTGCATTTTTCCTTCTCTCAAAAGCAAACCACTGGGTCTTTTCCTGAAGAGGCGTGTTCTTCCCTTGATGACTTTGAAATAGTTTGAATCTCACATAACTATTTGCCCCCACCAATGCAAAAGGCATGCACCATTGCTCTTCTTTGTGCATTTGCTTTGCCTGCCAGGAGAAGTGCCATTTTGACAGTGTCCTAACTCACTTTGTTGGATGCTTATTGATGTTTGTCCACTGTTGCTTTTGAAAAATTGCAATTCAGCTTTGAATGAAAGGTTTTTCCACCACTAAAACTAATTAACACTGACAGTGATGAACAATGGTTTTGTTATCACTGACACACATTTCTAACTGTATTGCCTCAAACTCCTGATGTCATATACAACGCTAAATGAAAGCGGCCTGAATTTCAAAGAACCGATGTAAAGACCTGGGAGGCTGATTTCAGACCTGATGGCAATGTAACAAAAGAGTACATAACTGTTGGTAGAAGATTGGAAGGGATTCACATCACACTGCTTTTACTCAGCAGAGGCCGAGGGCATACATAAGAAAATGATGTATTTATTTTTCAGGAGGTAAAATAAATAGGTAATTCATTATTCCATTGCTAACACTGGGATTTTAAAGAGGTCACTGTCTCTTTGTATCTATGGTCACACAAATGAATATATACGTATCTGCTGGAAGCCTTTTCTAAAGTATTCTCAATAAAAACAAAAACTTTTAAGAAGAATGACAAATGTTTGAGTAGTCACACATTGACACAGAGTAAGTGCTCTGCATTCCTTTGCCGATTTTCAGCAGTCAAAACCTTTTAGAATTAAAAATATATGAAAATAAGTCAGTCATTTTTTAAAAAAAGAAGCCAAATGTGTTATTGTAAAGTAACTGCAACTGTGGGAATATATTTCTGCATTCCATACTTAAATAAAACATTCACTACACAGGAAATATTGCCCTTTTTTCTAACTAAATAAAGAAGCATGGGTTTGAAAGGTAACCCCACCATTCACTACTGCCATGTAATCATTCTTGGAATAAAAACTATACTGTAGCATGAAAGCTGCAATAACAACATTCACCTTTCATGACAAAACTTGAATTCTAGCAGACAGCTTCATTTCTGAAGATAGAAACCTTTATCTCTGCATGCAGCATGAAGGATCCCTAGGTAGAGTATTCCTAACTAGAATTTGACCATAAAATTTAAGTTTTCAAACATCTTCCCCTTGGCTACCTCTCCAGGGTTATTCCATTTTAATGACAGAGCTGTCACTTGCATACAACTGGCCGCTAAGACCTTTCATTTTGGTGAAAGTAAAAATGAAATCATAGCATATTTTTAACCAATATGTACAAAGACACAACTTCATTTTGTGAGACCTGATACCTTTGCAAGGCAGAAAACCATAGCGTACCACAGCCAAACTGAAGATGATGCATTGCTGTTTCTGCAGGAGCTAGACAAAAGATACAACTAAAGTAAAAAACCTAAGCAAGCTGAAGAAAAAAAGGTTTAAGTATTCACATCTCCCCCTAAAATCAATTCTATTAATCAGCATTTTCTGTCTCATAAATACAAGGAAAAACAGAGTTCAAAACTGAAGGCATTGGTATTAAAAATTAGTTTAAACTTCAAATCATGATCACAATTTGGAAACTTTGCATTTCATAGTGCATTATGAAACTAAATGAAATAAAAAAACCCCAAACTTGATCACATATTTGAAATGTAAAAGTAAAAATAAACCCACTTAAGTTGTTATTTGCAGGCTCAAATCCAGAGTTATTTACTTTTCAAGTTCATCAACTTATTGTGCAAGTTGGTAAAAGCTTAGATGCCTATTTGAATGAGCTCAAAATGAAAAGGAAAATTCAATTTTTCCTTTTCAGGAAAAAAAAATCCCTAAAATTTAAACAGATATAGCAGAAAAAAATAAACAATCACTTTTCCCTCTAGACATAGGTCCCCCTTTCATCCAGCTGGCATGCTGACTACGTTCATATATTGATATCTGACTTCACTGTGCCACATATTAATTTAACATCAAACTGCTACAGTTGAGAGCTGGCTGAAATCACAATTAGATTTCAGACAATGCAGTTCAAAAAATTCAACATTTTCAGCACTACCAATGAACTTAAATCCCTGTCTTATTTTGACTTAAACAGCAGATGTTTGAAATTAATAATCTAGTATGGAAATAGCTTTAACTGAAGGAGCAGTCCATGACCTTGATCTCTGGGAATTAATTTTCATTTGCATACTCAATTTTCCAATTTCCAAACTGCGGCAGAACTTTGAAGGTGGATTTCAGTCTCTTACTCCATTCCCCTTTTTGCAGAAATATAATTCTACAAGAGAATTTAACACAAAAATTCAGGAAATGTCACACTTAAGTTCATCACACCATCCTAACTCTCTCTTTTTGTGCATGTGGAGTATGAGGCAGTCTTAATTTCACAGTCATGCATCTCAAATGCAGTATGTTGGGATTTTTTATATTTTTTTTTTCCAAGAAAAAAGGAAACCTTTTCCTTTTTTGGCCGAGTTATGTGCATATACAGATGGGTTTTTGCCTTTTTTTGTTTTGTTTTGTTTTCCAAAAAGATTTAAGACTGCTAATTATGACAGCTGCCAAATTACAGAGTTATGTTAAACAGAAAATGTATGTGCCATGAAATAAAGACCCCAAAAAAGTGTTACGTGACTGATGGCATTATATTAATACAGGATGGTGATGAAAGGAAGTAATCTGCTGATATGTTATTGTGAATGTGTAAATTGCTGCATGCATGCACAGCAACTTTAAGAACATCTTATATCCCAATTCCAGTAACAAGGAAATCTTCTGTAATCAACAGCACAAGTTATAAGAATTAACCCTCAGGGATGCAAATATCCAAAGGTAACTTAATGCTAAAAATAAATATATCATGAACTTGGAGCATATTCACCTTATGAACTGTACAATGCACTATAAACATGCAGTGGTAAAGCTTATTTTTCTGTGAATTTTGAGATTCTTTCCCATTTTACCTATCAGCCCTTTCAGACCAAGGCATATAGTTCCTTAATAAATCAGCCAGGAATTACTTGGAAGGGCCCATAAGAAACAGGCTTCAATTTGTTAATATTTGGCTGGGGCAGGATACATATCTGTCCTGTCTTAAATGCCACGTATTTGATTTAGCCCAAAGAAGGCTTATACAGCTCCCAGCTCATAACAAAGAATACAGAATTCAACTGTCTGAATTCCTGAAATAGTAAAACTAGGGTCCAACCACAGAAATAAGTAGAAGATCAGCTTAAAAGGAATTTTAAAAAGTCTTCAGTACAAGAGGAAGGTGAACTCTTGAAACTTGTTGCTACATGAGTCTATGGCGGTCCAAAGTATCACCAGGTCCCAAAACAGATTATTTAAGATAGAGAACTGGTTCATAAGCACATACAAAAGATACTTAAAAAAAAAATGCAGGATGTACTTTTCTAAAATTTCAGCAGTTCTGAATGGTGGGGCAGCACAAAAGCAAAGGACCACAAAAAGCAGCCAAGATACCTGAGTAATGTTTAAACAGCATCTCTTGCTGTTTCTCTTGCCTTTCTCAGGAGATGCAATGCTAGGGTGGATGGTCTGACCTGCTAGGGAATTTCTAACATCATGTACTCATATTACTAGCATCCTTCCTGGGAGAGGACCAAAATACTGAAGGGCACCTTGGACACTTCAGGTTTCTCTTTTTCCTTAGAGGACCAAGGCTGAATTGTCAATGACAACATGGCTTTTAGTTTTCAACTGCACTGAACATGAATTGTTACACAATTATCCATTACTCTGTTGTCTCTTGATACCAGCCTTCAGAAACATTGGTATCTTTACTCCAGTTGTGAACCCTAGTGGCCAAGTCATCCAGTTTAGCTAGATGGGAGAACAGCTGGGCAGCTTCAGATCCTAATGTTGGAAGGATTAGTCCATATCTTCATTAAAGGATGAAGATTTTTAGTAATCTACTGGGGCAGTAGATGTTGAAAGAGGTTACAGCACAAGAGGCAAAACGCTTATTAGGGATTTGGAAAGACCATGTAAAAAGTTTTCTCAACTCTTTTTACCTCTACTTCCCCTCACCAATAGGATGCAGTAAGGCTGAGGTGGGAGGGCTTGACATCAGGAGCTGCTTCTTCCTTACTGCAGAAGCTCTTGAGTGGGAGATCATATCTAATAAATCCATGAGATTTCTGACTTCAGCCAGTTGCATGTACCTGGGCCTGGTCCTGCTCTGGTGGAAGATAAAGCCTCAAGAGACACCATTGCACACACATTTGGAAAAGGGAGTTCTAGAAAACTCTTGTCGTTTGAGCCTTTTCTTGATGTTATGAATTTTTACGCCTGAATTTGCTTTGTTCACTGACTCCTAGCTTCTGCTAGGAAATCATGAATTTCTACAACTAATGATGAGCAAAGCAAAATATTTTTTTAAGGATTATGCATAGTAAATGTTCCAATCAACAATTCAAGAGGACATATTTGTGCACAGATGATCTCTGATCTGTCATGCACACATTCACTCACTTTTTTTCTGCCTCCAGCAGGTCACCATTTACTTCTGCAGCACAGGCAAATGTTTATTCTTTGTTTGAGCTGGATATAGGGATAGGGTAAGGATAAACAATTAAAAAATGCTTGTGGAGGAAGCCAGGAAAATAGCGACTCTCTAACTATTGTAAGAATGTGCAATCTTATTTGCAATAAAATGAAGAAAGAATGAGGGAAGGGGGGACAGGGTGACACAACAACCTGGACCATATGATTACCATCTGGAAGACAGAGTCAATCCAGAACAGCCTGTTGGAAAACAGCTTCCAACAACAAATGTTGCATCGAATTTAAAGTTGTGTATTCAAGGCATACTTACCCTAGGAAATTATAGCAGTAACATCAAGAAAGGTCTCCTTTGGAAAAATCCTTACTGTACCCAGAAATATATATTATATTATATCAGATCGTAAACATTTCTAAGAAGTGACACAGATGAGTAATTGCAGAAAGTGTCAAGTGTTGCTTTTGGTATGACCACTATGAACTGAATGTAATCTAATTTCACTCCTACTGTTTTGTAATATGCTCACAGCCCTGCTAAGTGCTCTCTGAGTGACCTGACATGCGTCAGCATTTGTGAGACTTCTAGTATAATGATTCCCTTCTGAATGTCTCTGAGTTAGCTTTACTGCCTCTTTGACTAAAAGATAAATGTATCACTTGTGTGCAAAGCCTTTAAATAGTTCATCCTCCCCATAAACAATTTTTTTAACATCTTCAAACAGAAAAACCCACTCCCCTCACAACTCCTCACTGTTCTGTTTTCTCATGATTGATTTTAGGTTTTTATTAATTTTTTTTTTTTTAGTGTGCTCTCCCTGTAGGTGGAAGTTGTGGCTTTCAACCTCTTCTGTCTGATAAAGGAACTGAAACCAGGCCTCCTACTTATTGAAAGTTTTAATCAATAATTGTCATACAAAAAGTGGGTACCTTTATTTTTCCCTCTTTCAATAGAAAAAAGGAGTAGGCTGCTATCCTGAAAACTTACCTTTTAGCATTTGATTGTAAAAGATGATTCCAGACTGTGTCTAGCTGAAAAGAAATTTTGTACAAGAAAATATTCTTGTACATCAGTTAGGCCCAACAGGACCTTGCAATATAAGTTTTTGCCTTGCCTTGCTCAGTCACATCTTCATTCTAAGTGGCTAGATGTTATGAATCTTATTCTGAGCCACTAAATTTTTTCTGTTCTCCTATGGTGGTTGAGCTGGCCATCAATCCTAGAGCACCAGCTATTTCCTCTACAGACCTAAGCTTGGACAATTTGCCAGAAAGGACTTCTATGGCAGAAGTTACTGCCCTAAACACTGCCACTGCTTTCCTCCCTAACCCTCTCAAAGGAGAATTCAGTCAAAACTCATTTATCCACAGCATGAAATTCCTCCTTTGCATTTTTTGAAACCAAGAACTATTTTTCAAAGCAGCAGTTTTCTACACAAGGAAAAAGCAGCATTTTTTTCACCAACAATACAATGACACAGCCCTCCAGGGGAGATAATTTATTTACAATATATTCTGTTCTCCAGTGTTATGTATACAATTTCCACTTAGTTCACTGGAAACTGACTTTCTGCGTTATATAATATCATTACCAATGTATTCTTCATATTCTAAATAAAACTAACAATAAAATAAAATCGAATTGCTCAGATAAATTGATATTTTCTTCCATCTAAATGCAGTTTAAAAAGTAAGGACTCATCTCTCAAAATACAAAAAGGAATGTATATAAATTGATTGAAAATATTCTGTTCCTCATATGTGGCAATGTCTGAGAGACCTCCTTTGTTATTCAGTAGATGAAAGAGAAGAAAGACAAACCTGGAAATGTATAGGGGAAAATATTATTGCTGCACTGTTTTGTAAAATTAACCATTTCAAGCTGCTTAACCTCAGCCTAGAACACTTTGTGTTGGACTGCTGCTCTTATGAAGAGGAATCTGCTGCAAATTAAAATCTCATCTGCTGCTTTTGAAAAGGAAAAACTTGAGAATACTTATAAAGTAGAGCCACCTTCTTTCCCTTTTTATTGATTTGAAAATGAGGCACATTTCAAATGTTTATTCCCATGTGTCATCCAGAGCAGACCACCCAAAGTTATTACATTTTGAGCAAACCTTCAGTTCTTCAACTCTTCAGTAGTCCTCTGCACTCATCCCCTCCTGACCTAGCCTATTTGGCGCTCAAACACAAGTGTTAAGCAGGACAAAGAGCCACATGCCCTGGCTCCTTTAAAAACACAAAAGGAAAGAGAAAAAAGCTCCTATAATCTCAAGGTGCATTTGTTCAAAAAGATTGGCAAGAAAGAGGAGAATTTCCACCAAAAAGAGAACACCACCACCACCCCCCCAAAAAAACCCCAACAAAAGTCCAGCATCATAAGCCCTGCTACAATGACAGAGGCCACAGGCTTCAGTTTTAACTAATTTCAACAGGTGGTACAGCTCTGATGCAGTAACATTTTCAATTAATAGAGATCATGAGGTAATATATGAGTTAAATCTTAACGCTTAAGCACTTGCAAACCTGTAGTTACTTCTTATTCCTAGTTATTTCTATTTTAGAAATATATACATGACTACCAGGTTGTTAAGAGGAGATAGACTTTAAAAAACACAACTAAAACATTACACTCCCCTATATTGTTTTTTTTTGTTCCAATAAATGCCTATATTGTATTCTCAGACCTGGTCAGATTGGTAAAAGATTTGTTTGTGTTTTCTGCTTTCCCACTCGGACATACACTGAACTGTCAGTAAATGTATCAAAAGCCATTTCCTCTTTTAGTTGAGTTTTCTTCTTGACTCAGGTTTTCCCATTTGCTTGCATTCAGGGATAGGAGTTTAAAATAAATTCGGTACTTGAGAACTGTTGCAGAAGGAAAACCTCTTAAAACACAGAGGGAATTATTGGTTGTTAATTCCTAAAGTGAAAGTAAGTTGATTTCTCTGAGAATACTGCTTTTTCATCTAATACATTTGTCATGTTTATGCTAGCCTTTTAGTTCTAAACACTGCTTATACTAAGTTAAGAAACAAAGCTGTGTACATTTTATTCCTTTAGATGCAAAGAATTTAGCAGATGACAATTTTAAAGATTTTTGATCTGGTAGGTTCTGTCTCCCCAAAGTGGGATTGTGAGGGTTGTTTTCACTCTACTGTGAAGTGAGAAACTAGTATTTCAATACTTGCTTCACATGAAGTCAGACAGAACCTCTATATCAGAAAACCACAGATGTTAGAAATCGAAAAGTGCTACTGTGAAATTTAAGCCACAACACTGCAAATGAAGCACTGCTCAATACTGAAAACACACATCCTTGTTATCCAGCTACCTTTTGAAATTCACAGAATTTAGAAGGGTTCCCATCTTCCTAGGTCTTTTGTCTTAAGTTAAAAGAAACATTTACAAAACAGAATTCAAATAGTGCAGTATTCCACTCAGTTTCAAGAAAAATATACCATTCTTATGCTAACCTTAAAACCCTGTTTACTCCGAGATCATAGAACCATAGAATCATTAAGGTTGGAAGAGACCTCAAGGATCATCTAGTCCAACCGTCCCCCCACCACCTATTACCCACTAAACCACGTCCCTAAGTACCACATCCAACCTTTCTTTAAACACCCCCAGAGACGATGACTCAACCATCTCCCTGGGCAACCCGTTCCAATGCCCAACCACCCTTCTGAGAAGAAATTTCTCCTCATCTCCAACCTAAACTTCCCCTGGTGCAACTTGCAGCCATTCCCTCTAGTCCTGTCGCTAGTTATCTGTGAGAAGAGGCCGACCCCCAGCTCACCACAACTTCCTTTCAGGTAGTTGTACAGGGCAATAAGGTCTGCCCTGAGCCTCCTCTTCTCCAGACTAAACAAGCCCAGTTCCTTCAGCCGCTCCTCATAAGACCTGTGCTCCAGCCCCTTCACCAGTTTCGTTGCCCTTCTCTGGACACGCTCCAGGGCCTCGATGTCTTTCTTGTGGTGAGGGGCCCAAAACTGGACACAGTACTCGAGGTGCGGCCTCACCAGGGCTGAGTACAGGGGGACGATCACCTCCCTGCTCCTGCTGGCTACACTATTCCTGATACAGGTCAGGATGCTGTTGGCCTTCTTGGCCACCTGAGCACACTGCCGGCTCACGTCCAGGTGAGCACCAACCAACACCCCCAGGTCCTTTTCCTCCACACAGCTTTCCAGCCACCCCGTCCCCAGCCTGTAGCGCTGCCTGGGGTTGTTGTGGCCAAAGTGCAGGACCCGGCACTTTGCCACATTGAACCTCATCCCGTTGGCCTCTGCCCAGCGATTCAACCTGTCCAGGTCCCTCTGCAGAGCCATCCTACCCTCCGGCAGATCGACACTTCCCCCCAGCTTGGTGTCGTCTGCAAACTTACTGAGGATACACTCAATTCCCTCATCCAAATCATCAACAAAGATGTTGAAGAGGATGGGCCCCAACACCGACCCCTGGGGAACACCGCTCACAACCGGTCGCCAGTTGGATTTCACTCCGTTCACCTGTTACTCTCTAAATCTTATCACATTAATACGTTTGGGTTTGTTGTTTTTTTTTTGGGGGGTGGGATTTATATCATACACGATACAAACCAAAGCAGCATGTTCCCCTCTCTGACACCTCTCCATTTGATTCACAGAAATCTGATTTGAATTATGTCTGCTACAAAGCATAAATAGTGATGGCAACAGCCATTATATTGAGAGAATTTTTGATTTTATGGGAACATGACAGGGCTGCACACTCAGCTGAATGTAAAACTTTCCTTCCTCCCCTGACTATGGATCACACAGAAAGCTACACTTTCAACATACAAGGAAAGGAATGTCATTGAATGTTGCAGTGGGAGTATAATAATCTACCTGGCTTTTTGTTTCTTAACTAAAAATACAGGAAATAAAGGTAATGAAGGAAATAGACTCTGATTATTTTAAGACAGTATTTAAACAGATCTTGTGATCCTGTCACAAGATCTCTAATAAACTGATATGTAATCCCAAATAATTTCAAAAGAATGTAGGTGAACTAGAAAAGGAATTGAGTGGCAAGATAAGGATGGTAAGAGCCAGGCTCTTCTCGGTGCCATTAACTAATAGGACAAGGGGCAATAGGTGCAAGCTGGAGCTTAGGAGGTTCCATGTTAATATAAGGAAAAACTTTTTCACTGTGAGGGTGACAGAGCCCTGGCACAGGCTGCCCAGAGAGGTTGTGGAGTCTCCTTCTCTGGAAACATTCAAAACCTAACTGGATGTGATCCTGTGTGATGTACTCTAGGTGGTCCTGCCTTGGCAGGGGGGTTGGACTAGATGATCTTTCAAGGTCCCTTCCAACCTCTAATATTCTGTGATTCTGTGTGTAAAAAGTTTAAACAGAGTCTAGAAAACCATGCACTTCCTTACCTGGAAAGAAAGATTACGAGGGGTATATGATAGATATAAATAAAATCATATACAGTTTTGAGAAAGCAGAGCAGCAACAATTACGCAGGGTTATGTACATGAGAGGGTCAAGAAGCAGTGAGTGAAATTGTCAAGCAATGGTTCAACAGGATTGCGGAATTCATTGCCTTGAATGTTTTGGGAGAGGCCCAAACAGAAATGGAACAAAAGGAGCAAATTTTAGAAAAAATGCTCCATTAGATCATCAAACATTATGACCCAGACACAAACTCTGGCTCAGGCCAGAATCATAAACTCATGATGCCAGAAGCAATATAGGGAGGAAGGATAAATTTTTACTCTCCCTGATGCTTCTTTGTTTTCCAAGGGGCCAGTTCCTGGTCATACCTGTAGAGAGCATACTGGGCTAGCCGGGGCCTTTGGTCTGATCCATTAGGACCATACCTAGGTTCTTAAATAACAAGGTTCTTCATAAGTTTGGGCCCACAACAGAAAGCTATTTTGAAACTCAAAGAGAAGGAATATCCACTCCACTTCCTGTATAATACGTTGGCAAAGCAAGTGTGTACTCTTGATAGGGAGTACCCAAGCTGTGGGTGACACAGGAATGCAACGGTGCAGACGCTAGGCTTCTTCACTGTGTGGTTTTCCTGAAGAATGGACTCATTTGGATGTGCCAGTAGCAGAGAGAGCATTTAGCTCAAACATTGGCTGATCTTTGCTGCACATGCAACTGTTTCACTGGAATTAAATCTTAATCAACTGACAGCCTGCTAAAACATGTTCGTATTTCATTAGACATATTCAGAAGGCTTGGCCCTATAATGGGTTATTTAATCTATCTCTGTATAACACATTTAGGCAAAAGTGATATGACTGTCCATAAACCATTCTTCCATAATACATTTCATGTGTTCACACACACACTTTCATGGTTGATGGTTCCCACTGTGAGCATAGCTAGTTTATCTGTTGCTTAACTATTTTTATTTTCTCTCAATCTAATCTAAAATATGCCTGGTACTGAGTAGGGGAAAGAGAGTCTATCTATCTACATTTGTAATAACATTTAATTTATGAGTACCTAAGTGATCACTGAAAAAAATTGAAAATCAACTCTATTATCACCACCAAAAGTGATAATATGAAAAAAAGTGCTTATTACATTCTGCTTAAACTGTAAAGAAAATCAGGTACATTTCAATCCTTGCCTACAGAGAGTATCACTACTCATTTAGATAGGACCACTGGAATGTGGCTTATTAGAATTAATAATGAAAATTCAATGCAAAAAATCATAGATCTAAATATTATGAAGTATCCGCTAGTCCTATTGGCAACTAATTTGTTCTCTGTTCTTGAAAATAAAATTGGATTCATGTAGCCAAACGTTTGTGCCTCTCTCCACAGTCCTACAGCAGAATCCCAAACCAATTTGTTAAATTCTTCAAGTCACATTTAGCAGGCCAGATAAAACAATCTGAGAAACTGCTTTGAAAAAATACTTGAATAAGTGTCTTAGATGCATATGCTTTCAGAGAGAACACTTATCCACTTCAAGCTTTTGTTGCTTATTCCCTTGTGTAGGCTTGAAGAACATTTCACTCATTTGCCGACCAGCCCTGTATGACAATCTTTCTGTGTCATGGCAACAGCCCTGCATTTATGGGACCGTCTGCAGCTCTGCCTGCAGGAGAAGTGCCCTTTGACCTATGGGACAGAGGCAGATTTGTAGGTCTCGGTCTTCATGGACTTTAAACTCGCTTCTACAGCTGGTTTGCTGTAGAGCTAACTTGAGCTGCACAAAAAAAAAAAAAAATTTCTCTGAAGTCCAGTGCATGATTAATGGCTCCTGGGTTTAGCTTCTTGCTCCACACTCTCCTCTCCTCCCCCGCTCACCCCATCATTTGCTGTAGCCTAGTTTTAAAATATTCTAAGAGATTCATTTTTCCTCTACAACACAACACATTTGATAGCAAACTTTAATGCTCTCTTTTTACGTTACAGGAGAAGGCACTCACCGGAACATGCATATCATTTTTAAGGCTTACACATTCTGTATTCACCTTCCAAGTGAGAGAAAAATAGTTTGGTGTGGCTAGTGATTCACATCCAGACAGAATGACAGCATGAGCAGAACTTTTCACACTTTTCAAAAACACTTTACAACTCAATCCTTTGAAAAACTCATCAGAAATGTCAAGGAATTGCCAAACAATGTAATGCCAGGAATACCACATCAAATCTGTGGTCTCAAGTTCTTTTAAATGGGTAGCACTATACATTCATAAAGTCATAAAATCTACTGAAAATACAGAATACTGAAAATCTACTGAACAGCGTTTTCCACACTTGTTTATCCTGAATCACTGCCATTGTTGTTTCCCAAGAAGGTCACACATAATCATGACCTCAGAATTCAGTGTAAAACTGACATTTTAATATAGGCTGAATGGGATCAATTAACTGTACATGAAATGCAATGGACTAAAAGTACTCCTAGGAGGACAATGCTTGAATTGTTTAACAATTTATCAGTCAATGTTTTAACTTTTTATATTAAGGCTACCACAGATAATGCCTTTTCAACTAATACTGTATCTTTGTAGCAGAAAGAATTTTGTCATTATCATCTCTCCAAAAATATATTACAACATTATTTGGCAACTAATTTATAGATGCTAAACTTAAGTTAGAGAAAAGAGGTAATGAACTACTTTACCAAAAGAAACTGAAACCTGAAATCAAGTTTTTTTAAATACTATCATAAAAATAAGAGTGATAGTAATAGAAAATAAAAATATTTCAAGTTGACGTTAGCACACTTTCAGTTTTTTTGTAGATAGTTGTATGAGCCTGTGTTTTGGCAAATTTGGTAGTGATAGGAATAGAGAATTTGTTGCTCCATTATAAGCTATGATAAGTATCCTAGCGAAAAGCAACTGTAAGCAGGACTTGCATGGAAATGTATCCTTACACATGAAACGTCAGAACCCTACCATTTCTATTTTAAAGACATATTTATTATCATTGTGAAATATGCAGCATGTCAAGATAGTGCATATTTAATGTAAAACTTCGAGTGATACTTTCACAGAATGGATTGAAAATTGTTCTATTGTTTTGTTTACAAGGTTATATTTTGAGTGATTTGATATTTATTTAAATGACTATGTATATGAAAAGGTAAAAGTACAAACCCTTTGTGAAGTTAAGAACTCTAGGTTACATAAATAGTGAACAAAAAAACAAGTATAAGAAATTAAGGAAAAGTGCATGCCAAAAGAAAAGTTGCATACACACATTTTTTCATCTCTATTTTACAAGCATAAGTCAGTCATAAAAAAAACCCCCAACCTGTGCACTTTTTGACTGAGTCACTGAAATAATGTTATTTTCCATGTCTCTTCAATAGGGTGTATAGCGATACCTCCGTTGGCTATAATACAAATACTGACAATGAAAACTTCCATGCATGTATCATTCATGCGAGAGTAAAATAACTTAAAACAAAATAAATTTTAAGTTGCTTATATATTTTTATTGTCTCTGATAGCAAATGGCTACGTTCCCCTGTTGGACAAATAACTGTAACATTCAAGCCTTATCTCTCTGCAAACTAGAAGGGAAATTAGTGTTTGGATTCCATTAGTACCTTTAATTCTTGCAATGGGAGAAAAATCAATCCTATTTTTACTATTAAAATGTAAAATTTTTGTCCATTTCTGATGAGCTATGGAATCTGCTTCTATACCATTTATACAGATTGGTTAATATTGCAAATTTACTATTTAAATAAAACAGAAAACTGATCAGCTTACTAGTTTTGTTGAGTGAGTTTTCAGTTGTATCAGTTCCATGGTCTGGATTCACTGGATGGATGCGTGAGTCTTACAGTCAACTTCAGGAAAAGAATAGGAACTAACAGATAGGGCCAGGATATATGTATGTAATTTTTGGCAAACTGATTTTGAAAAAGCTTTTAATTTTCAAAGCACGGACACCCACAACTTTCTGAAAACAAGCCTGTTAATAGGCACCTCAAGTTAAAAATCCTATAATTAAAGTAACTAAAATATTTAAACATTTGTGACTGTCTTGGCTGAGACAGCATTTTTGGTTTACTTATTCTACATTTTAGTAATTTTATTTGCTTATCATAAAATAGTGTAAGTTCAACCCTTCAACCACACACAGTGCATGAAAAACAGTGTAAGAGAGTTAATTATTACAGGACATTTCTATTTAGCCACTTATCAGTAACTTGCTCATGTTGTAAACTCTCAATAAGTTATTTCAAGCTTGACTTGTTGGTTTCTGAAGTATATTCTACAACAACTCATCTGTTGTTATTTCAGAAAATCTATTACTCTGAAGTAGATGGGGGTGAGAGGGAGGAAACAGATCATCTCAGAAGGAAAGTTTCCAAAGTTTCCTAGCATTTCCCAACTTCCTTCTCAAGTAGCTGATTCAAATATTGGAAGAGGCTTTTGCTATGTAAGAGCCTAAGTGTGCAAGGTTTAGTCAGACGAACATGTTAAATCACATGTCCTTTGTGAAAACAATTTGACGATATGAGAAAGCTCAACTCAGAAAAACTCTTTTCTCACCGTAACTCAGTAACATTTAAATGCATAAATACCATTTTTGAACTGGGACCTAATCAGGATAGAGATCTAAATCATATTCTCAAAACAACTTTTTAACAGTACTCATTTTAAAACTTGAGCAAAGATTAGTTTCTGGTGTAATGGAGAGCAGATTCTATTAAAGAAAAAAGAAAAGAAAGAGGTTTTGCATAACTACTTCTTTAGTAAAATACTCAAGTTATTTGTTTGTGTTGGCTTTAGTTTATTTACTTTTGCTTCAGGAAATAACTTGAACAGTCTTATATGACACATTGTTGTACAACTACTATTGAAATAGATTAGAAAAATAAGTCCTCTACTATAATACTAATATTTGATTTGCTTCTTCTGGATTTTTTCATGTAGGTTAGTGAAAAATGTTCCACTGATACCTAAAAGCTGGTAATTTCCATATGGAAACACTTCCACACTTCACGCTGCAAAGCGACTTCCAAGTTAAACTAGTGGATTAAAAATCTAGCTCAGCATTTCACAGTCAGGAACCATAGTGTATTGCCTGAGTGAGGACTGAAACATCAAATTGTTACGGACACTCATTAAGGAATGCTAAGTTTAGCATAGAGGAATCTGATTTGCACTTCAGTTTATTTCTAATTTTACAGTAAAATGGCCAAGATTTCCTGAATTCACTCACAGAAGAAATGTGGCAGTAAGCTGGAAATAGGAGTGACGGCAAAGGGACTTTATTCAGGAGTAATTTATTGAGAACAGTTCCACGTACAGATAGGAATCTCCAAGGCCTCTGTTTATTCTTGCAGATTGTCCTGCTGTTGTATGAAACCTAAAGAGTTATGGAACCTGACTGCAATTTCTTCTGGAAGATATGAGAATTAAACCCTATCCTGAGGTGGTAATCAGCAGACATTGACATTTGATGGAAGTCACAAGTACAACTCTGTAGATGTGATTTGTGCCTTGAAATATGAAAAAAATGAGAAGTTCAGAATAATTCTCTGGGTTTCAAATCAGTACAATTAATTCTACATGCAGATGCTATCCAGAAAAGATCCTTGTAGGGTTGGGAGGGAAGAAATGTATCAATGCTATTGCACCCAATCTTTTGTTGAGATAGCTGAGCATTACTGCAAAATAAACCACATTAGTCACTGTTATACAGAAAATTCTGTGCAGTTTACATCAGAAAATAGGAGTAGTGGCTTTAAAGGTTATCTCTTACACTAAACTAAATGTTGTAACAATCTTTCCAGCCTTTAGGACTCAACCTTTGGCAAGCTAATATGCACACACAGAACATTTGCTATCCAAAAGAAAAATCCCACTTCAATACAAACATTGATTTCTACAAATGCCTCCCTTCTTTTTCTATACAGCTTACATACACACCAGCTCCTGAACAGAACAATCATAGAAACTTCAGTTAACTTCAGGAAATACATGGAATGGCCTCATTATACGTTCCAATACACATTTTAGGCTTTCATAATCACTAATACAATTGTCTCATTACCAATACATACTGATAGTACACCAGAGATGCATAGTTCAGGCAAATGCTACACACCAGTCCACCGCCACCACCACACCACTTTGTATCTATTTTCATACGGATTAGACAACTGCACAGTTAACCCTGTATCTAATTTCCTTCCAATTCACTATATCCATTCCCAAATCACAAGTTAGCTTCCTTGTATATAACATAAAAATTATTTTCCTCTCAAAGTCTCTCTTTTTTTTCCTTATGAAGGACACAATTAATCTGGCAAAGTATTACCATATATCTACTTTAAACCATAGTGATGACCTGTAGTCATCCTTTTACTGCTTAAGGACAGTTCTACCTCCTTTTCCTCACAACTGCTACACCCAGGAGAGAACAAAATCTAACATTATAAGCATCTCTACTTCTGAGCAAGTACCTATAGAGAGGACAGATAACAAAATCTTTAAAAAGACTATATTAAGATCAAACTAACAAAAAACCTGATATTAATTAAAAAAAGAAATTATATAGGAAAATTTATAGTGAAAAAAAAAGAGAAAAATAAAGAGAAAACATGGGAACATAACAGAAGTGACACTAAATCTTTTTTGAAAAAACAGTAATTCAATAAATTTATGGCTTTTCTTCCTCCGTGTCTGTCTTTCCAACATGGAAGTGTCTGCAGCTCACGTATGCATCCAGTCCGTGGGTCCTAGGAACATCCAGAATAAAACCTTTTTGTGGCAACGGCATCCCTGGAGGTTTGGAATGCAGCAAGGGTTTGGGTGTAGCATTGATAGGAAGTGCAGCAGGGGAGGATGAGTCCCTCTGCCATCCACTCCAGTTTAAGCATCTCTGTGTCAGATATCATGATGTGGCACTGTTCCCACAGTGTGGAACTGCCTGGATGGGGAAGAGACAGCATAGCTCATCATGCGTATGCAGCCTGATTACAGCTCCTCTCTGCAGCCCGCCCTTGGTTTCAGAAAAGCCAGAGAGCTCTACAGCTGTGACTTAGCAGCTGGAAGGCTAAATTCTGCCAGTGCCCCAGAAAATTAGGCCTAAGCCCTCTTTTCATCCATCCTGCATCCATCCTGCATCAGAATAATCTGCGGTTCGACATAATGACAAATGAGAGACATCTGCTGTGATGTATTTCCGGCAATCCAGACCAACAGGAGACAATCTTCCTATTGGCAAACTCTGTTATTGATAGGAAAGTTATATGATTTTAGAAAGCCATAATCTGCCTTAGAAAAAAATGGGTTTGTAGTGTGAGGTAGGAGGACATGCAAGCTTCATTTTGAAATACACAGACACTTACATGTGTAAGCATCATATATTAAATATCACATAGCAATCACATATGATAATAGCATTCTGTATGTTTTTTCACACAGTTACATTTTTCTTAGTTACCAAACTAGCTCAAGGAGGCAGACTTCCGGACAACTATGTCTTGCCACATATCAAAATTAGTACTAGACTACAAGGTCCAGTTGCAGTGGTGATGGAATGCAGTATAAACCCCAAGACATCATTAAACTTTGAGATAATCATGTGGACTGAAGCAAAACAAAATTTCCATCCCTGTGACACCACTGATCATTAGACTGTCATCAACCACATAAAGATAGAGTGACCAACACTGTTCAGGGTGAAAAATATATGGATTAGCATGAGAGACCTTCCCCAGGCTTAAGTAACCACTGCTAAAATAATATAGCATGCATCAGGTAACATTATTTAAGGAATATAACCTTTTATACCAGTGTTTGGCATCTGGTGCAATGTCCCGTTTTGTGTTCCAAGGAGCATTAGTGACCTGAGAAATACTGAGGTAAACATTTCTATAGGCTCTCCTTCAGCATTACAAATGTAGCTAAACTTCTGGCCACAAATGGTTTAAACTGAAAATTTATTCACTTCCAGCGATCAATGCATTAGAAAAAATATTCTACTCTGCTATACCTACTTATATTAGCAAGCAGGGCAGCAAAAAACAATTAGATTTGTAAAGAGATTTTCTGCTCAGGAGCTGACATGTGTAGTATGTGCTTGTTGCATTTTTACCTCTGGCAGTTCAAATGGCACTCCTAAACTGAACTGATGTGCTAATGCAGAAACACCTTTCCTTAAAGGCAGAGGATTAAATCTACAATATTATTGATTGCACTCTCTCTGGGTTAACATGTTTCTTAGGTTCCCAAACAGCGACGTCGTATTTTTAAAGAATTATCATTCTTAAGCACCTGTTGACTAGTGGCTAATTCATTAATCTGGTTACATAGATCACATCCATGTATACTATTTGGGTTATTCTCATAAGACGTGCAGGGAATTGCAGCTAAGGTGATTGCCAATAAGGTTCAAATTCACTCACTTTGTGTGACAGGTAAGCAAAGCTGCAAAAAGGGAATGAAATGTGAAATATTCTTCATCCTCCTAGACTTTCATGTCTTCCTGAAATGACAGGATAATGCACCACAGACACTCCCAAAAGCACTTACATTTTCTGATTAGGGCTGACAATCTGTTGCTCCAAGTAAGTTCAGTAACAGAGGAGCAAAACAAGGATCCAGTCCACTTATCAGGTAGGAAGATGGTGGCTAACAATGCAAGACTTTATGCAGTGGGAACTAGATGATTAAATTTAATCTCTTGGGCTGTACTCGTGAGCAGGCAGAAATTCTGAAGGGAAGAATATAAAAGCCTAGGGAACAACTGCATGCAAAGAAAACCAGGAAACTGTTCCATAGTAAAGAGCAAATTTTTGAATTGTTTGATGAACGAAGAACAAAATCTATGATTTTCTTACAAGGAGTACTTCCTAGCTACAAAGGCTGGAGAATAGCTAACTTATGAACAAGGAGTGAGAAAAAGGCAGTATCAACTTGAAATATCAAGATGAACATGCCAGCTGACTTTTTGTTTATTTATCATACAAGGACAGACAAGGACAGAGAGAGAGGGGGGGGAAAAAAAGCCTCATCATCATAATCCTGTCTTTATTGAAACAGCCAGTCACAGCATGCCATTATCCCCAGTCTCATGATACTCATTTCCAACAAAAGGACCATGAAATTACAGAAAGACATTTGCAGCTCTTTTGGGGTAGGTAGTAGAAAAACCTACAAGCCTTTCATCTGCAAAAGCTTGTATTGTAATCTGGTTCAGGCCACAGAAGATATGAGCTTAGTGGTTTCAATCAAATATTCTTATCAATGAGGTGACATACAGCTCAACCTAAAAGGTACAGACCAAAACCTAAAACACCAAGGTTTTTGACAGAATAACCGAAATGTGCTTATCAAGTTATCTGGGGAAACTCATGCAGTGCTTTTGTATCCTACTCTGTGCTTCTGACAGTAGTTTCAGATCCAGACACACCTTTCAGTGCTGGCTGATTCAAGGGTGAAGGTGCACTCAGTCACACGAGTCACCTTGTATGGACTGTAATCCGTATTTGCAATTCAGAAGTTTATGTCAGAAGAAAGTTATAGAATTCTGACTGTCATTTTAAGCATCAGTTCCTCACTGGACTCTACACATGCCACCCCGCAACACCATATAATCACGCAGCATCTACAATTTTAATCACACATTTTGCAGGCATAGGATTTTGACTATGTGATCATGAGTGAAGGGCACTGAGTATTTTCTAAATTTGGAAGAGGCCTTCACAAGGCATTTTTTTAAAGTCTACATAAATTCTTATTGCCTGCTGTCATTTAGTGAAAACTGCTGATAGAAGTAAGAATCTCTCTGAACAGTTTCTCTAAACTTTGTTTTATGGTGGAAAGGGTGATATTAAGAGATGCTTCTTTTTAATTCTGAAAAATTCCACCAGAAGAACGTTATTGTACCTTTATCTCAATTAACAAATGGAGTCAAACAGCAAAGGAAGCTCCTTTTCTCTGTATTCTAACTCTAAATCAAAAGGAATACTAATGTAATAATGCTACATCAAACACTGATGAATTTACACTGGCAAAGGCTTGGTTGTATGATGACAGCACTCCCCCAGTGAATAAGTGCACAGTTCATTGTCCCTTCTGGAGCTCAACTTCAAAGCCCTTGAAAATCTCCTTTGAGTTTTGAACCTTCCAGATCAAAGCCTTGGAGTTCATTTATACTTTTAGGATCAGATGAAGGCAGTCAGTAAGACAGCCGTGATTTAAAGGATAAATCACTTCAGAACAATGTCTATGAACACTCTCTGTGGCATTACACTTGAAACTAGGTTTAGAAAGTAATGCCACACAGGCACATATTCTGCTTCAGGAAAACTGAGGCAAAAGAACATTATTTTATTTTATTTTATTTTTAACCTTCCCAGTGAAATTTACCTTTCTGTTTTGCAAGTTTGTTTAAAAATGATGTCCCATATAGGTATAAGCCTGATGTCCTGATAGTTCACCCATGACAATTCATACATAGATTGGGATTTAATGTATTTTTGTTCGCTGTGTTAGAGAAAACTAAAGATTCCAGTGTTTCAAAAAGTGTACAAAGAAAACTAAAAGAATAACCCTCCTCCAACAGACAAACAAACTAAAGCCCTCTGGACCTAGCCTGTAGTTTGATGTGTAAGCAAACTAGATCAAAGCATGCCTCATCCAATCCAGCTACATATGCATGGTTAAAGAGGAAAAAAAGTAAGCCCTACAGAAACTCTGTTCACATTGAACAATGAAATCATAAAATGAGTTCAACTATATTATACGTATTAATCCCAATATTTATGGGCTATTCTGATACGCTTAAACATAGGAGAGCAGTAATCAACCCAGCATGCTATCCAGACTCAAAAGCACTTACATGGCTGATGAAAAGGAATGGTCTAAGGCCTGGACTACTCTTGATTGACCAGATAAAAGGTTCAAGCCTATGGCAGCTGTGGGCCATGGTCGTAAAGACACCTCCTCGGTCTCAGCACAGTTCTAGGTGACTTGATATTAGGAAGTTTGCAGCAGAGCTGAGAAGTGCAGCTGCAGCTCCAACCACAACCCCATCCTCTCCTCTGAAATATACTCTGTGGTCACGTGTAGAGATTGTGCAAAAATAGACCGCTACTGCTCCTCTGTTCTTGCAATGTATGTTATCTTTGCACCTTTAGAATGCAAATTATGCAGTGATTTGGCTAATTCTTGAGACATCTTTTCTCTTTCACAGCTTGCAAACTTTTGTCTTTTATAAATGCAATGAATGTCCATCCTAGTGGGTACCGATCTGTAAGGAACAGTAAACACCCAGTATGAATACTGTACTGGGACTTGATTTGGTAGAAGGTATATTATTGTAATTTTAAAGGCCTAAAAAGTTACAAAAACAGTGGAAAATAATTTGACTTCTCTAGAGTTTTCTCTGGACATTTTAAGAACCATTTGCAGATAGCTGAAAATTTTCAGATGGAAACCAACAAGGTTTCCTGAGTTTGGGTAAGAGTTTGGTTTTGAGTCATTTGCAAAAGATTGGTCAGGGTGGGGTTGGTGAAAGACTGAATGAGAGTTTGGGGGCGAGTCTGGAGGGAGCTCTGAATCTGAAATAAGATTAAAACCCCAACATTTTACATAGTGGTTTTAACTAATTAAACTTCTAGACTATAAATTATGTACTAATGTCCAAGTGTTATATTCAGTTAAGACTTTTTTGTATCTTCTTACTGCCAATAAGGTCAAATACAACCGACCTTCCAGTAAGAAGAGTAAAATGCTCTCTGTGTGCCTCAAAAAAGTCAGTGTGTTCAGACAAGTTTTGATTAACTGGTTAATAAAGAGAAACACTGCTGTACTCACAAAAAATTATGTTTCTGATTTTCTTCCTGTTGAATAAAGACAACACTTGAAAGAAGCCAAAGAACAGCAGAATGGAAAAATTTTGTTTTCCTTACTGCTCACCTATTAAGTATTGCAAGCTGTGAGACAGAAATAGTGCACACAGTTTGCTTTCGTATAAACAAAACAAGGATTTACAGGGATTTCACCTTTTGATTTGACCAAAAGAAATACTAGAAACAGATGATGCTGCTGTACCAGAAAGTTTTAGGGACTTTTCCCCCCTATATTTTAATTGCATGAGTTAGCCTAAGCAAAGAAACTACTCTTCCCTTGCAAAGCTCACCTTGGGTAGTCTCTTAGTCACAACTACAATAGTGTGTGTCCTCCATAGAAATGAACTCTTTCCCTGCCCTGAATTAAGGCTATAGAAATAAGTACATTGCATTAGCGAAGGATTTTAGAAATGTTGACGGAATATACATAGATGGAAGCAGAGTTAGGCCAATCCTAAACTCACATGTCTGAGTGCAAGTTCTGCTAACAGCTGATGTTAAATACTAGGACAAGATACTGCTGTCTGGAGGAAAGCAAACAATATGTCAATCTATGGTCACTGGTCACTTAAACTACCTACTCTCTAAATAAGCATAAACATTGTGAGCAGAGTCCGCTTGGCTTATTAACCTTTCTATAGCTCAGCTGCTCTGAATTTATCTGGGGATTTTTTTGTTGTTGCCTTTTGAGGTTGTCTTCTCAGATACAGGAATTCTGCAAGGATGCAGAAAGATTTATGAAATAAAAGCAGTACACAAAACAAGGTGTCCACAAGAAGTGGATAGCTGGGGTAGCTGCTGGAAAATGGCTTTTATGTATTCCTGCTGCACTCTCCAAAGTCTTCTGTTCATAGAACAAGCTGTAGTCACGCACTGTAGTCACCCAGCCAGGAGATCACAAACACACAGCTGACAAGCTCTGCTTGTGACAGAACATTCTAACTTTTAGCTGGTCATTAAGATTTGTTGCTTAACTAAATGAAGACTGGGAGCCAGTAATGAAGATATGAGGAGTCCAAGAAGTAGCACAGACCCAGGAACATGTAAAAATCAAATACTTTCCTAACAAAGCAGACACAAAATCCGACTTTGCTAACGTCTTCTACTTCCACCCCTATTATTCCTGCACAGAGCAGCAACCTCTGCTGTATAGCACAGAAGCAAAAGCTGAATCATCTAGCCACAACCCTGAATTTGTTCAAACTTCCACAATTACTCAATCTGGAACTTAAAACAGCTTTGAAGAATCCTGCTCAACAACATGGAATGAGGAGAAAGGAAAGGAGAGGAAAGGGCAAGAGAAAGAGCCATCTCTACAGTTGCTTAACTGGATTTCCTTGCAGGGAAGCTACACATTCATGTCTGTGGACAACAACTAATACTAGTTAATATATCTTCCTATCAAATGTTTATATCTTAACCAATTGCTTTCAATTAAAATTGTGGTTTAATTATTTAATTAATTTATTTTAAAGTAATCTAAACATGGAAAAGAAAAACTGTATAAAATCTGTTGGCTCAGAATTCCATGGACACAGTCACCAAAAAAGAGTTATTAATGACCATTTGATTTACTAAATACTGTGGCATGCTCAGGCAAACTCTTCCTAAAATTCAATGGGAAAAAGATACACACTGACCTTTTGTTGATCTTTTTTTTAACAAGAAAATCTTAACTAACCAAATAAACTGTGTGTCAGACACAGCAACAAACCATACAAAAAGCACGCTTTTTCTTGTATACTTGCCCCCCCAAACCTTTCCTCGTTTCAGTTTTTAAATTATGTGCATTTCTATACTTTCTGTTGCCCTTCAGCCACCCCCAAGATTGGTCTGAGAGTTAGAAATCCTTTGAGATGAACCCTCACATTTAAAATAACACTCTGTAACTGGACAATGTATGCCAGTCATCTAAGGAGAATGCAGGAAGCCTCTACTTTATCAAAAGATTTATATTTTATTGCAAGAATTAAGGAATACATTGGAACTTCACTTAGATGTAAGTGAAAATGGAAAATATCAATGTAAATCCTGAACACATAGAAGCAAATACTGATATGCTGGATTAGAAGAGAGCAAAGTTTCAAAGCATCCTATTTTTTTTTATTCTGTCATTTAATGCATACAGTATCTTATTTCAGAAAGGAATGAAAGAATCAACAATTCAAAGCCAGGATCTCTGAAGAAAAATAAACCACAAAACCAAACACAAACAAACAAACAAAAACTTCTGTAGAATCTGGTTTGGGGCAAAAAAACTACTCCCTGACTATGAAAACATGGCATTTACACTAACCTGTAGTTCATTCAGAATAAGAAGGAAAGAAGGTACAGTGCAATTGTACCTAGGCAGAGGCCTTGATTGCTCAGAATGTCAAGGGAGTGCAAAATGAGGCTAAAACTTCAGTAAAAACTATAGCCCAAGAGTAATTTTTAACTCTGATAATGATAAGCAATTACTCAAAAGATTACCAGAAACCTCAGTATGTTTTGCTGTGTAAAATCTGGGGGTGTAAGCAAGTGCTAAACCAGAATTGCATTTGTTGATAGTTCGTCTGCTAGAAACGGTGAAAGAGTAAATTGCTTCAAAACAGATGGGGGGCTCCCCTACCCTTTCTCTTCTCTTATGTCAACAAGTATGGGGGAAAAGGGACAGAGTACATGGAAGATTTTAAAGTGAAGACATCTTAAGTAGGCAAAACTCCATCTGCTGAAAGGCAACATTACAGCAGGAGCTGAATTATCAAGCACAGAATCCCCATCCTATATACTTTCTTCTGCAAAAACCTGTACATGGTTCATGTTCCCTGTTATTCTTCCGCGCTTTTTTCCCCTCTCTGGGCACATATAAAAATTCATGTTAGAACTTCATGGATTATCTACATCCTTCTTTGAGGCACTGATTTTTGCAAATAAATTTTTTCTTTTGCTCAGTGACCTGAGGCAGGCGTGGTTGCAAAATATCAATTTTACTGAAACATAACATGATCTCAGGCCTAATAAGAAGATGAGCTCTCACCCCTTCTGTATATTCCCTCTGCTGTTGAACCTGTTTCAAGTATTGGTAATTAATTAGCTGAACTAACCAGTTTAGCAGCTCAGCCTCTGACCAGCACACATAGGCATCTGTACCAGAAGGCCGAAGAGATAAGGTCCTGTAACTGGCTTGCTCAGAGCAACTTGTCCCTGCAGGGAAGACAAAAGTCTGTAGCCAGTAATGAAGAGTATTCCATGCCTTGACCTCAGTGCTGCATGCTAGTGCTGCTGCATTAACGACTTCAAAGAGGCCTTGAGGTCTGAAATCAATCCAAGATAATGCTTGGGAGCTCAAGAACTCCCAGAGGTCTGTGGCCTGCTGTACTCCTCTGCTGCAATGTGCTGATTAGTCACCACCCAAAGCCCAGCGGTTTCAAAAATAAAATGTTTAGAGATGAAGGACCAAACAAGAGACCTTACAGAAACCGTGCCCAGAAGGATGAAAGTGATGAACTGGTGTAAAGCTCTCATCTCCTAATACCAGCTAAGCAAGTTAGAGATGCTACAACTCCTTGCCTTCGAATTAGAAGGGTAGTTCTGAGAAGAATACAAACATGCAAACTCAATTAATCCTTTATCCAACAGGTTAATAATTACGATTCACAGATCTCAAGAAAATCTGAGTGTGGATATCACTCTGCAACAAACACATCTCATGCAGTAATGCCCTAAGGAATGTATTTTGACATATCTAAGGCTTAGAGATTTTGAGGTAGCATTTTAGGCTATTGCTTGTATCTAGTGATTAGATACAGGGGAAGGAAAGAAAAAAAAAACTGACTGAAAAGAAAGCTTTGAAATCTTTTCATAGATTTTTTAAGAGACTTCTCCTTTCACCAAAAAAAGTATTGCAATTTTTTTTAGTGTTGAAAAATTAGACTAGCTCCATGGCTGATGGCAAATCAAGAAATACTGTACCAAAAGTTTTTGGGCAGATTATTATGAATTCTTTGTAAGTCTAAAACCAAAAGCTGAAACCAGAAATGTCACTAATATTGTGCTGTCCTCCTGAGAGGTGCACTAGTAAATAAGAGATGCCTATAGATTTGATTGCAAACCAGGTAGTGGTCTGGGGTGAGTAAATGGGATAGTGATTTAAAAAGTGACTGCATGAATTCAAACTGACTAGACAGTCTGAATCCTCAAGGATTCAGAATCCTAGTGAGGGCTTTTAAGTACAAAACACTGTACACTTAGTCTGTTTTGATTATGCTCTTCTCTAAGCATCTACTACTGAACACAGATGGAGACGAAAGCTGGATAGGCCTTTGGTTTGTATCAGCATTGCCACTGTTGTGTTCACAAGGATGTTGCCCTACATTGTTTCACTATTTATGAGCCCACACACTTTCCAGGGAGCACAGAGTCCAGCAGCATATATTTATGTACAGCGTCTTCCTCTTCCTGCTGCACATGTCTTGTCCCATTTAACAAAATTTTGCACTGCCAGACTACTTAAAGCTGTTGACATCTGATATACAAGTGACCTTTTCTTATTTGCATTAATATTAAAGTGATAAAATCTGCGTATTAGCATTATTATACACCCAACTCCACTTTTGAAATGTTTTCCAGCTTGAAGAGTCAACTAATTGTGTTGTTAACAGTTTATGTGCAAGCACTAGTGCCATTTGAGACACTGTAAGGCATCTGAAACGTTTCCAGAGGGCTTACAGACAGGAGAAAAAAATCGATTAGGGACTTGCGCTCTTCAGAAACAACAGCCGGGAGCCAGGTGGGATACCTTAGTGTCTCAAATGACAACAGATACTTACATTTAGGTAACCAAATCCCACCCTGAATGAGAGAACTACAGAAGTTCAACATGCAAACAGCTTTCCTATGCATCTATTCCATACACATTAATGAAACTGTAGCCAGACAATTAAAGAATGCATACCTAATTGCTACCAATTTGAAATAAGCAGCTTACTGAAACAAATAGTGTTGTTTCAGTCTTCCCAAGGTATCACTTTGACAAGAAAACAGATGTGTTTTTCTTTCTATTTTCACTAAGATACTTTATATTTCATTAAATATGTTACTACGGAATTCTAAAATATTTAATGTAATGTGAAAAACAAACAAAACACCTATTACTGAATTATCAGCCAGCTCTGATCATTATGCTTATCTGTGTAGTGACTGAATTAATATCACAAAGACAATTATACATCTGGCATACCCTGGTTTCCAAACACTTGCCTCTTCAAGTATGTGACTTTAATGTGGTCTTTGTAATGAATATTACTTATCTTTATAGCATCAATAGTGTTCTGTTTACTTCATGGACAAGTTAAGTCATGACCCCTGTCTGCTCCAGACTGTCAGTGGGAATAAGACCTGAAATATTAAATATCAAAAAGTATAGCTCTGTGCATGAATATCCTCCTTTAACTCTGAGAGAAAAAACAGACTGCATAGTTGCTGAGATCAGCTGCTAGTGAGTCATGACCACACAGCCAGGCCTTTTTATTAGTTTGGTGGTGTACAGACAACATGAGAAAAGAGAAAATATTAACACCGAACAGTGACAATTAGAGTACCCTATATGGCTTGTTCATTAAAATAAAAAATATAACATACATGTATATAATCCTACCTGGAAAGATAACCCTAAATCTGTGCCTTTGAAAACCATGTAAATGTGTCCAATTTTTTTTCGTATTTCAAGTTTATCATTTCTCTGGCATTGTTTTACATACTATCGCCCATCCTTACTAGTTCTGGATGTCTCGTGTTGCAGGATATTAAAAAACTCTGGGCAAGTGGCTAGTGCATACAGCCTGCGTGACACTGCTCTGCAGTGGTGTCTGCAGAGCCACCCTGGATGCATCCACTGACTTCCGGAGGCGATGACACTGGCAAGTGGGAAAAGAGCTCACCCTCAGTCACAACCTGCACTTGCCATCACAGAATCACCTGGAGAATTGTCCATGACTTAGAGAGGAGAGGAAGCAAGTTTTTTTCCCATTCGAGAGAAAAGAGAAAAATGGAGCACGCTAGTAACGGCGTATCCGCAGAAGACGGGTTGGGATTGCAGGAGCATTTGGTACCACAGTTATGTTCCAAGGAGCAAGAGGTATTCAGAGTGAAACTGTTTCGCCTTTTCAACACATCCCACTACATGGCTTTGTAAAAAGTATCTACTTTTCATGTTAATTCACCTTCCTGTTCATTTATAAGTAGAAACAGAAGGCAGCAAAGTCAGTTGAGAGGTGACCTCTCAAAGCTCAGCCTGAATGGCTGATAAAGAGTGTGTGTGTGTGTGTGTGTGTGTGTGTGTGTGTGTGCGCGCGCGCGCGCGCATCCAGCAGTGGGCTGGCTGTTGCATACACTGGAAATGTGCAAATAAGTAAAGAAAATAAATTAATGTCTGACTGCAAAATGTTCTCATAAATTTTCCATACAATAGCACTCGTGTGATTAATCCTGATGATAAGTACAACATTTAATACTCTAAACCCAAACATATCTGCAAACAACAGAACTCATGAAGAAATGTCTTTGTTTAGAGCTGCCCCTGTGTGGATTATCCGCACTCTAACATGGATTACATTTACACTGTAAGCCTCTTCCTCCTTAGAGGGCAACTCCTTTGAGTTTCTCTCTACTACCTGACTGTCAGTATCCACGATACCTCTAGGAATACATTTCAGACTTCTCTCCTCTAGCAAATGTAACTGAACCTGGCCAGTAGGTTCAAAAATTATTGGTGAGAACTGAGGGAGAAAGAGGGAACAGAAGACAAAAACAGAGACACTCAGAATGATCTCATAAACCTCATCTCCTTGGGAAACCATGAAAGTATGATTGGTACAGTTCAACTGTGATACATAAGAGCTAGATTAATGTCTTTTTCTCATTCTTTCACATGCCACAAATATGGGATATTCATTTAAATAAAATCCTTATTATAGCTTCTGGAAAAACGAGGAAATAAATGCTAGTAACTAGAATATATACATATGGGCTGCAGAGCATAAAAGCAGTCCACTCTCACCTTGCAGACTGTATCTGTCAGCTCAACAAACACAAATGAAAATCAACTCAGCTTACTTATACTTATATGTGCAGGATCAATGGAATGGTGAGTGATCTTTGCAAAGACAAAGATCAAAGAGGGGAAAAAGTATAAGAAAGGCCGGTGTGCACGCACAAACTGTTTTCATCAAACCCTGATAATGTAGGCATAGCAAAACAGATTTTCCTAAAATGTATGGCTTGGGATTATGACCCTTCCGACGCACCAAAAACCTGTGGGGTAAAGAGATTCAAAATAAAATAATAAAAGGAAAAAAGCTAGCAACTTAAAATTTACTTAAAATATACTATGCATGTGTATTTCTATGTATGCATAATATGGCAAAGTACTTTTCTCAGCCTGAGAAACAAATTTAAACAAGCTTAAAGTTTGGGAAAATATTTCTTTCACATAGCAATCGAAGTGAGTAGTTTCAGCCTAAATGAAAACATTTCACAAAGCTATAAACATTTTAAAAAATGAAAACGGGAGTGAGAATTGAATCTCTCTTCACTCTAGGTATTGGACTATGCACCATCTCTAATTATCCAGGCATATTCAAAGACAGATTTTCTAAAAAGCTGACAAACAACAACAAGAAACTCAGCACAGATAACTGGAGTTGGAAAAAGTCAAATCTTACATTCCAAGGCCAAGTGAACTGAAAACAACAGATTTCTTAGTGCTGGATGTTGATCACTTCTGAAAATCTGGATAAAATAAATATTTGAGAAAAAGAAGTAAGAAAGCCAAGATACCTCTATTTTGATCAAGCCAGTTTTTGAAGCCTAAACGTAAGAGAAGAAAGGAAAAAGACAGTTTTGATTATTACATGGGAATGTTGAGGTACTGCAGACAGCTGTCAGAAAATCTTAGGCCAAGAATTAATACTAGAGCTGAGTTTTGTCTTTATGTATCCAAGTGCACAAAGTTACCTACTTTTAAATATTTTATCAAAGGAAAAATTTACATTTCCAAGCATAACACTGTCAGAATTTTAGATACAGTATACCTAAGAAACAATGGGATATTTTGTATACAATTTGTGTTGGCTTTCATCCTTAAAATACCATTCAACTATTTTTGCCATTTCTAGAGTTCAAGAAAGTGTATTACCTTACATATTCCTTTGAGTAGCTTTCATTCTCATAAAAACAACAAAAACCACCCTCCCCAAATGCAAATAAATCCTAGAAACACTGTTTGTATCCTGTCTGGAGTTTATGCAAAATAAGAAAAAAGGATTTTCATTTGATCAGATATACACCTTCACTTGAAGGTGTAATAACTTGTTTAGCAATTTTAAATATGGAATACAAGACAGTTTACAAAATGCCACGGACACAAATTAAAAGAGAGAAGTTCTATGCAGCACATATTCTTTTGGTGTCTGAGCGCCCTCTGCATCTTTTGAGGTGCATATTGGTTTCAATTTCTGCTTTAAACATACCCCAAAATACTTTTTTTTCTTCTTGCCAGGCACTCCCAGACATAATTTTTCTTTCTCATTTATGAGGAGCAGTGCAAGGCAGGGAATGCATCTGCTTGCTTTACCTGGGAATGAAAGAGGTCAGTCAGCGCACGGGGCAAGAGAATGGAAATTCTCTCCTTGTCCCTTCCATACAGAGTGACACCTGTAAAGTGACCTGCCGGGGGGTTGTGACATTATTCTATGGTAGTGGCTGAACTTAACCCACAAACTCTCACACCAAACGGCCAGGCCTGGACCTGGGCAGGACAGAGGTACAGGACAGCCAGAGCGTTCACACGTCAACACACGAACAGAAGCTGTCTGTGCAGTCAAGTTGCTGGCTGCTTTTTTCTCCTGCATCCTGTTTCAAATCAAATTGTGCAAGAGAACAACTACTAGCTAGTATTTGCTGGAAGGTTTGGCAATTTTATTGTATTTTTTGCAAGATAATTATCTACTCTGAGTAACTCTCTACATTAGATACAGTTAAAATAGCAGAAAAGTACCTGCAATACACACTGCTTGCAAAATATTTCAGCAGTTAGTGAACTGTTTGCACAAGAGGTTTGGGGGTGTTGTTTGTACTATCTGAACAGCTCTACTCCAGGCCTGCTTTTACTAAACCGTATTGCAGCAACTGCAGTTTCAGAATCACCAACACACAGACAAGGATGAAAGTTCATCTGCCAGTGAGGACACAGTATATCCAATAGGAACAGGCTCAGTTGTTCTTAAACAGGTTTTAGCTAGCCTTAAAGGGCCACTGATAGTGCGAGGCTTTCAGCATGAAGGGTTTCATCAAAGTTCAAGAAATAAGAAATAGGAGGGTGTTGGGATCGATGACAGGGTTGCCTTCTGTCAACAGTAGAACAAAATGGACAGTTGGGATGATTTTGATCTATGTCTCAGTGAATTTTACTTTACACCAATTTCTAACTATGTCATTTATTCTAGAATGTTCAGCCTCCAATTCTAGAGATTGAGGAAAAGAAATAGTTACTCTGAGCTGCTTAGGATGATGCCCCAATTCTTTCTATTCTGAGATGCATCCATAATGTATATACTGACCTATTCTCCACAACCATCATCTCTGCAATAGAGCTTCAAAAAATATGTTTTGTGGTGGTTTTGTGAGAAACCATCATAAGCTGAAACCAAAAATCTCTAAAGGGTACGTTCACAGCAGTTGTGATATGGTATGTTTCTCAGCCTCAGGAAGAAATCTCTGGTAAAAACAAGAATGCGTCCACTGTAATACCTTATGTGCTACGTCACTTACAGAGTATGTAATGGCAAACCCAGGTTCAGCTGCATGCCCTGCTGACTACAGTAGAGGAACTTGGAACTCAGTTTCACCCAGTCGTATAGAGTAACATTCCTTGTTCAGAAAAAAAAAAATCGCACATAGACATTTGTCTAACCAACAGTCCTACCGCACCTTTTTCAGTCATCCAAAGTTCTTTTTCCCTTTGTGTCAATTTGCTTTCTGTATTCCTCACCAATCCTAAAAGCCAAGATACCTTAAAGATTCCTTCTTTCCTGCAGCATATCCCGTCAATCATCTGGCCTACCTACTCTGCAGATGACAGCCCTTTTACTGCAAGGAGATCACCATCATTAACCGAAGAACACACGGTTACATTTTGTTTCAGTAACTACTTGGAAAATGAGAATCCTTTGGGTAAACCGCGCGGTACTACTCACAATCTAACAGCTATGTAAAGTTAAAAGGCGACTAGAGAACTGCGTGAAAAAATGCATGTGGGAAGTTATTATTTTATTATTGTTACCGTTATGATTAACTTATTTGCGGCTACAGTATGGAATGCAATTGCAGCAGTAGATCAGGTGCACAACAGACATCTTACGCAGCTGCTTGCACTTCCAGGCGGGTTGCTTCAGAGCCTGCCTTCCCCAGCAGAGCCTGGTGCTCTGCAGCTGTTCAGCTGCTAATGTATCTGGGTCACGGTTCTGCTAAGGAAAGCCAAGCAGGTTTTGGATTCAGATCACGTCCTGTTGCGAACTGGGGCACACACATGGAAAGAGGGAATGGCTGGAGCAACCACAAGGAAAACTCTTAAACTGAGCTACTTAAACCAGCTAAGGAACTAACTAGAGGCATGACTCTGCTATGTCCCACTGGACAAAAGCACCTCAGCTCCTTCTCCCTTATGCTGTATCTCTCTTTTGATGTGGTGGGCCTCATTTTGAACCTCATTATAAGTTCTTTGAAGCAAGAACCATGTTTTCCTATAAGTTCATAAAGCACATAGTACAGCTGAACTTGCAGGGATGTTTCCAATAACAGTTCAGTCATTTAGATAATATTCTTCCAAAATGACTGAGAGTGATGCCAGCCATGTGTTGAGCAATGCTCTCTCCACCCGTAAATAAGGAACCCAGAGGTTGCATGAAGTCAACTTCCCAGAAAGCCCACAACAATCAAATTTGGTTTGTTGGGTCCAAGGAGGCAAAGATCTGACATCTGCACTATTAATATTGAAAAAAGCCTCCTTCTGTTTTATCTTGGAGTGCCTGTGGTCCACTTACGTTGCCACATATCAAAAGGGCAATAAACAGCAAAGCTTAGTGATTTTACTACTGCAGTATGTTATGGTGGGAGTTAACAAATAGGTAATAAGATAGGTTTCCAGTTGTAGTTTTTAGGGTACTGTTACACACAACTCAGAGCAATGGTGACCCACGAAACATTACTAAACACATTTGCACTTTTTATTGTTGTGCTTACATGGAGATTTATGTAGGGTTTTTACAAACCTAAAATGGTTGTGATAATTTATGACCACAAGATATTGCTTATAGAACAATTTTGAAACTTCTAGGTACAGGCTGCCAAAAACTATAAAATCTAGTTCTGAAACCTTGAAGAAAAGAGCAAGAAGCTGTTCAGCTTGTGCGTTAAACCACATCTGTGTGCAACATACAGTAGAGTACTTTAATGCTAAATGATTCCAAGATGAACAACCTGTTCCCAAAAAAAAAAAGAAAATATCCCTTTCCAAACTTCTGCATCTCGTGCTTTATACCACATTGCAAGGAGCCTGCTCCAGACCTATAAAGTTATTGTTTTAATAAATCCAAGAACACTTCACTTTAGAAAACCTCCTTCTTGGACACCCACATCAAATCTCAAAAATCCCTTACTGTCAGTAAGTATTATGGCAAGTCAGTAGCCTTTCCCAATTTTAAGGCAACAACTCAATTTCTGTCACAAGCCACACTTTATACCATGCAGTAGCACATGAAAATCAGTCTCACAATGGGTAGCTGAGGCCTGGGAACCAGGATACAACACTTTACTGAACCATAAATGAGTTAGACTGACAGGACTTTTCAATGATAACATTCTTAAAAACATTAAAATGGTATGTAAAAACTGCATTTTAATTCTGATCCTCCTAAATGACATCAACAAAAGGCCAATAAAGTTTACATCTTCATAACGAAATAAAGTGGATGTATGTCATCTTGTCCTGCTACTTGTACAGACAAGGAAGGAGGTCAATGGGAAAATATTTCTTATTCTTAAGTATTAAAAAAAATATTAAAGAATCACGGTTAATCAGATGAACTACTTATAAATTACAACATGTAATAAGGGATGGCAGACATTACAGTGGGAAAAAAAAAATTCCCCTATTTATTTTTACTCCAGTGGTCAGCAGAGCACAGACAGTGGAAAACAGAGCGCGGCAAAATGTGGCATTCCAACCTCATTCCTACCTTAATAGGCTTGTTGGGGGCCCCCTGTTTGCTACTGGCAAAACTCCAGAAATTACCCCACAATATATGTCTTAGCAGGCTCAGCAGGAGATCTTGCAAATAGCATTCACCCACTGAAAGCCTTAATTTCAGCTATCCCTGCCAGACCAAAGGGGGCTGCTAGAAGTATGGTATTTTCAGCATACGATCTAGGGACATGTCGGCTAAGCAACTAGTAGCTCTGTAGAGAAGATACAATTTTGAACCTCTTCCACTTTACTGACTCTCTCTTGCAGAAATACAGAGTTTTCCCTTAGTAGAGAGTAAAAAGAAATATTTTACACGGTTGGTGATCATCTGCATGTGTACAGTGTTTACTCGTGCAGAGCCCTCTCTTACAAAAACTTTAGAAGTCGTAAATAAATAACTAAAAGCCTGCTCAATTTTATTTTTCTTTACAAAATTACAAAAAAGCACTCTTTACAAGAATTAAAAAAACCCCAAACATAAATAAATATAGCAATTATTACGTTTCCCTAGGTTGCCAAATATTCTGAACTTTTTGTTTGAGAATAAGGTGGTTCCATCACTTATTTGTGAAGGAACAAAATTCCAGAAAGAATAACTGAATTATCAGCTTCTGAGTTACAGTTATAACTAAACAAGTTAAAGTTTTTTGTTTTATAGAGTAATTTACTCTATATAAGGGGCTACCCACTATAAAATAAACATGTTCACTCTTTTTACACAGATTTTAGGAGTCATAAAATCTATCTTGACCTTCATTTCTCACAATTTTCAGTCTGGCAGATTGCTTATTCTAAAAATAGGTCAAAGACTATAAATTAAAATGAAGAATGTGACTTTTCAAGGAAGAATAGACATGAAGAATCTTACAATGTTTAGCTGAAACGCTGTGAAGACTGGTAGACGGTAACACTGAGCACAAAAATGTTATTATCAATCATAAGCTGTAAGTTCATTCCTAGAAATCAAGATTTCCTCAAGTGGAATATAGAGGAAATAGAAAGAGAAAAGTGATGTGAGCTGTCCACACAGATTCTTAATGTCACTAACATATAAGAAAAAAACCCCGCAGATTACCATCTTTACTTCATATTCATTATCACTTAATTCAGCTAAGTTGTTGAAGTGTCTGTATTTTGAAAGGGAAGAAAAAGAAAGAAAATCTTCCCAGGAGGGAATAAAGCAGACTGCAGTTACACATGAATAAAAATGATGTCAAGTATGCTCATGAGATGATGTATGCAATTATTTGCTGGTTAGTTAATTAAATTAGAAACTAGATTTAATTTTGTATAGAACTAGAGCTTTTATATATTAAACACCTATAAAAATTGCAACCGATTCAATTTCGAACTTTTGGGTTTCCTGAGCCTGCACTTTATATCTCTAAGGAAATCAAATGCAGGGAGTACATTTGTACACATGTCCTTGCTGATCAGAAAGGAAATATTGGAGAACACTGTAGGGCCCTTGTTTGACAACTCTCTGAGGAAGCAGCTGAAACTTTAGATATCATTTTACCTCCTACACATGAACACTTTGAAACAGGCCAGGCTCCACTTAGTGTAAGCAGTAATGAAAGTGCTGCTTCACTCCACAAAATTTATATATCAACATAATCTATTAACATGGTATTATTTTGGCTGTTGAATTGGTTTAGCGTAAAAACTCCTTCCTCCATTAAGAAAACGGAAGCAAGTTTGGCATGTAGTAAACTTCATCTGATACAACAGAGAGGAGTTATCCTGAGGTCAAAACCTTAAGCTACACTAAGCCTCAGCTCCCCAAAAGCAGTGATGCAGGCACTACATCGAACCTATTTGCTTAACGCCAGTTCACACTTAGAATAGGTTTGCTAAGCTTTGCTTGCATTGACTATGTTTATCGACCTGCTTCTGAACCCCAAGGAACCAGTAATGATTGTTCTGTAATGGCACAAAAGACAGCACTTGGCATAGCGAAACCAACAGCATGTGAAACAGCCGAGAAAATACATAATAAAGCAGAGCCACACTTCTAATACAGGCTTGGGTGTCGGTAGCAGACTGCTGCCCACACCAACGATGCGGATCCGGTTCTCCCTTTTACACTTCAGTAGTGCCCTGGACAGTCTCAACTGGTCTCACAGAACAGTAGCCTCAGCTGGCAGATAGATACTATCATTTATGCTGCTGTAAGAGATGTGGACACAGTCCAAGTGGAAGAGACGACAGTTTCTGGCCTGCAGATCTTATAACTTGAAGGACAAAAGAGGGAGAACAAAGGGCAGGCCTAAGTGTTACAATGTGGAATGAGCACCGCCAGGGCAATGGGTAGCACATGCTCGGTTACAACCTTTCATTAAGCACAGACAGCATCATTTCTCAGATGTCTTCCTATTTCACAGGGCAGCGTAGCTAGAATGAAAAGCAGTTGGCTCAGGATACTGGTCAGATGCACTGGTGGAAATGAGAAGATCTAACTTCTCTTGTTACTAGACCACCACTAGTTCCACCCCTTTGCCAGGGTGATGCTTGTCTTCTGAAGTCTGTGGGACTCATCACTGACTCCACATGTTCAGGGAGCATGGAAAACATTTTTTTTTTTTCTTCCATCCAGATCTACAGAAAAATGTATGTATTTCCTTTCATTTTCATTGCTATGGTCTGTGGTTTTACCAACACAGCTCAGACTGTGATAATGTTCTGCCTAAAATAAGACTTTTTACTATTGTCAGTGCCAGGCACCCAGCAATGCAATACACTCCCCTTTCAGGTGGCCTTAAACAAACTCCTCAGCTGATGAATCCAGAAGCCTGAGACAGGCAAGGCTGCTGCAGCTCCAGGCCAGCAGGTTCAACAGGTAGAGGTGTCTTCCCAGCAGGCAGGCACACATACATATACAACGAATATATACAAATACACATGGCCAGCCACACAGATTGACACAGACAGGAACACTCAGCACTCATGGAACCAGCACCAATGGCCTTATCTTGTTCCTCTTGCTAGCCGATCGGGATGAAGGGCCATTACAGCAGAACATATGCATGTGTATACAGTATGGATCTCTTGAGTAGCTGGCCTGGACATACAAGCCCTTGAGGCCCACAGCCCACTCCAGCTGCTGGTAGAGGTTAACCCTGCATGCACCAGCAGATACACAGACAAACACGCTACAGATTCTGCCAGTAACTGGCATAAGATGCTCAACCTATTCAATAATCGGTCCTTGGACCCTCTGATCTCCAGTTGTCCTGCTCACAAAGGCACGCATGTATACACTCACTTGATCCTCAGGCCCTGCAGTCTCTCCTATAAACGGTTAGATCCCTACCGTTGCCAACCCCCCGACCCTCTGGCCACTATCTGGCTTCCCAAGCCTTCTCACCGGCTAGCGTGACTTCAGATTGGCTAGCGATCACATACGGACCTGCAAACCCTCATTCATACCAGTTGGGGACTCCACAGATGTACAGCCCCTGCAGCTCATGGTCTGACTGCAGTTGCTGACCTCTATACACCCACTTACAGACAGAATAGAGTCCCTCAAAAAAGAATGGAGTTTAATAAGAAAACAGGAGAGACTGTGCTAATCAGGCAGTAGACAAGTGCTGACAATCAACTGTTTACAAGTGACCAGCCCCTTTCCTCTCCTTTCCCCTCTATTTTCCACACTTCTTCCTTCCCAAACCACTTTGAGCTCTCCTTTTCTCTACCTCCATTTCGTCCCCTAAATATCCCATGGTAAATTTTGTGCAATCCCATGGTGCTCTTCCTCTGCACCCCATAACGAGTCCCATACCACCAGGCCGTGACTCCCTCAGTCTGTGAGGTTACCTGGAGAGATGTTCGCATTGACTCACCTTGATGGGACATGCTGGACCATGGGGCTGATGCTTCCCTGGGAGGGTCCAGGGTGGGGGCTCTTTCCTCTGTCGGTGTTATAGTGGTGCCCCTGCCTGCCGTTGTGTCTGTTTGTGTGGAGATGAGCCTTCTATCACATAACCCAACAGGTATAAATGTTTACCAGCAATACCTGCCAAATGGCTGTAAATCTCCCTCCAAAATTGTTACAGGCAAATGTCTTATATGTAAGAAAAAATGTAAACTGCAGAGGGAGGGAGAAGTGTTGAGGTCAGAAACTCTGCTTGCCTTAAATTTGACTACGGCTCCAGGAACTGCATAACCCCTTCTCAAGCCCCCCCTTGCCTGCACAGCCAAACCTAATGAGCACATTTAATGTTTGAGCCTTACCTAGTCCCGGTGCTTGGAAATGTGTTAAGCTCCCCCAACAAACCCAGGTTCCAGTGCTGAGCAGGCTCAGCCTCCTAATCCCACTGCATTCAAAAGAAAGTTGCTTTGTTTACATAAATTTGGCTTTCAGAGTTTTTCACCAACAATCTGGACAAATTTAAATCAGTAGAACATTCAGGTAGAGTTACAGATTTCGGTGCGCAGAAAGCCTAACGTACAGCATCTCCTAACACACAACAGACGTTCTTTAAAATACAAACAAAGGCTAGGAGCTGTTTTGTAAAAAAGAAAATTCACTGCAATAGGTCAAGATTTTCTGGATAACGGGAGTCTCACTAGAATATGCAGCCGCAGCTGCCTTGTCTGCCTGTAAGTGATGTTTGAGATATCACTAGACACTGTACAAAACCAGGAGGAATGACTGAGAGAATAGGTTGCTGGGCTGTAGCTGAGCAGCAGAGAGACTAAGTGTAGCCAGGACACTTAAATCTAGACAAATAATTTCCAAACTCCTAAGTCATAAGGTATCACAGTGTTCTAGGCAGCTAAGGCAACTGGAAACGCAAGCAGAATATATCATTTTCTTGCATCCCAACAGCAAATGGAAGCAATAACTCAAAGAATGGCAGCTTTTACTATCACTGACTTCTCAGTAAGCCAGATTCTTATTTCCTGAAGGATCTGTGCCTCTATTTCTCAGCAAGACGCTTGTGCAAATGTGCTCCCCTTCCCTCCCTCCTCCCCCATCCCAGCTTCCCCATGTTCCACTAGCCAAAAAATATCCAGCAGCAGGATAAGGGCAAAAGAGGCAGGGCGGGCGGAGGGGAAGGGGGGAGCAGTGGTGGAAAGGAGTTACAATGAAAAAAACCCTCCGGACTACATTCTGTAATCAAATAGCCTCCAGGTTCTGCTCCAGGCTAGCCCATTTTTTTTCTGCGGCTGTCGGCCATTCCGCCCGGCAGAAAAGAGCTGTTATTGTGCTCCGCACAGGTGCATAGAAAGGCTCCTAAAGAGAACTCCCAATGAACACAAGGCATAAACAAACTCAAGTGTGGTCTTCTCTTCAAGAAAATAATTCAGCCAATGTGAAACTCCCTCCTTGTAATAAATTAGCTCCTAAGAGTATTCAAAAGCTAACCTTTGACCTCCTCCCGTATTATTCTCATGACCACCAGTGGGAGAGGAGGTCAAGTTGGTCAGTTCTTCTCACCAGTCACTGATGCCTCTTTAGCAAAGGAGGGGTGGGGGAGGCGGGAAGAGAGAAAGAAAAAGAGAGGGAGGGGGGAGAAAAATCAAATTTGCTTCTCCATTGAAACATAGGCTTAGTAAGTAAACCAAGGAGGCCCAAGCCTCCCCCGGCAGGCGTCCAATTTTACAACACATTTGTAAGTGTGCTGCTGTCTAAATATACTCAACACAGAGAAATTCCACACCATGGCTACAGCAAACGGGCCAGCACTCCGCAGCCAGCTGCTGCAGGATTTTTCGGCGTTTGGTCTGCAAACTAAAACCATGGAAAGCTAATGGAAAGGCCGCAACTGGCAGCTCGTTTTGGCCGCCTCACATACATAAGGCTCGTCTCCTGATTGAAAGCATATGAAGAAGGTTAGGGTGCTAAAAATAGCATAATTTGTTAAGTGGCACATTCCACCTACCCGTGGCTGGCACATGCTAAGTTCATTCATACTCGCAAGACATTCCTTGCCAATCTGTTCTGACGTTTTTCACTTAGTGGGTAGTAATTTTTAGGATAACAATAACTTGGTAATCTATAGTATCAGATAATCCATTTTAATAAAACCACATGTTAATTTGCTTCCCGTGTCACATGCAGTTTCACAGGAAACCCCTCTTTTGATAGCCTGGATAGTTACAGAACGCCGGGTAAATGGAGCTCTCTGGAAAGTATTCCAGCTATCTGTAGCTGGCCAGCACTTGATTTATTTTGCCAGCATATGCATCAGGCTGGACTGTGAAAAGAACCCACTTTTATTTTTATTTGGAGTACAAAAGCTGTTCTGTAGTTTCAGTACCTCCCATTGCCTGGATACTTCTCTGTTACCTCTGCACTTTGCATTGGTGAGGGGAAAGAGTGGGACTTTCAGCAGAGAAACACACTGAATATTTCCCTTGTCAAAATGATACTTGTCTGAAAGTCATTTCAGTACCTCTCAGCAAAGACGAGTGCTTTTACGTCTGCAATCAACAATATTTAATACATCTACTTGGCAAATCATCACTGCTGTATCCTAGCTCCTCCTTGTGATTCCACGATAAAGAAACTGCTTTGCAATTACTCTATAAAACTATAAACAAGCAAACACTTGTCCATAAAATAGATTTAAAATGTGTAATTCCATATATTTAAAAGGACAGTAGTTAACTGGAGATGAGAGCTGAACACATGAAAGGTAAGGGAATAAAAAAGGCAAAAAATCATCTTGCAGACAGAATGAAGATGAATGTGGGTTTTTTCAACACCGTTAAAGTTGTAACACAATTTGTAAGGAAAATTATATGCTGAGGACAGAAAAAAACAGCACGCCATCTTTTATTTCAGTTTTTAAGTTGCACAAGTCTTGTAATGAGTTCACATTAAATTTAAACAGTTTTTTTCTACTCTTGTTTTATACTTCCCAGTTCTTCCTAGTTTTGTAGAATATCACTGTACAAGGCTAATTTATGATCTTTCATTTATGAGAGTTACATAAATTTTATTAAACTACTGAAGTGTATGACCCATACCCTTTTTAAGAAATTTCTCTTTCTGTGGAAGTGATTTTTGTCTTATATCTTAGTAAATCAAACAATCTGATATGAAAGATTGCATTCATCCTAACATTAAACAGTACAGCTATTATCTGATAGCTTTCAAATATTGGTTTCTATTCCTTTCTTTCTGAAAATAATGCAAGAATAAAAAATAGATACTGTTGACGCAGACACGTGACTCATCCCAAACCAAACTGATGAATTTTGCAAGACCGCAAAGAAAAACTGATAGTAACGTCACACCACCAGCTACAATAGTCTGGAGAAGAAGAGGCTCAGGGGAGACCTTATTGCCCTCTACACCTACCTGAAAGGAAGTTGTGGTGAGCTGGGGCTTGGCCTCTTCTCACAGATAACTAGTGACAGGACTAGGGGGAACGGCTGCAAGTTGTGCCAGGGGAGGTTCAGGTTGGAGATGAGGAGAAATTTCTTCTCGGAAAGAGAACGGGTTGCCCAGGGAGGTGGTAGAGTCACCGTCCCTGTGGGTGTTTAAGGAAAGGTTAGATGTGCTACTGAAGGACATGGTTTAGTGGGTAATAGGTGGGGGGGGGATGGTTGGACTGGATGGTCCTTGAGGTCTCTTCCCACCTTAATGATTCTATTCTATTCTATTCATAAGTGTCCTGTATGCATTTTGATGGCAGTCAATTAATAAAATAAAACACAATAAAACACAAGTCACAACACAGAGACCAAATTTCCTACTTCACCAAGGTGGCAAGTGGTAGACCTAAGCTGCCAGCTTAATTTTCAGATTCTGAATATTTCAGCATAAACACGCACCTGTGAGAATTGAAATAGGAAACTATTCCAGTGCAAGGCTACTGATGATCTCATAGTTGCTTTCTGATCTGGGTAAAACAAGCATCATGATCATATATCAGCTCGCAATAGATAATTCACAATAAAACACTGTTCTAAAGGGCCATGCTTGTATCAAGCTGTCAAACAATACAGACTCTAAAATTTCATGAAGCCTGACACACATAGATCAGTCTCTTTCTCAATAATTTTACAGTTAGATTTCTGACAACTGCGCAAGCTGCCTGTTTACACTAGCCATACGTAACTCAGCTGACTTCTGGTTCAAGCTGAGGGACTGAAGAATAGGAGAACAGATGGAATTTTGAGCAGTACCTTGCCAGGCTGGATGAGAGGAGGCAAGCTTTCATGCTTCCCCACTTTCCAAGTACATTTTGGTGTTTGGCTGCACTAAGGTACGTGGCACAAAAGAACATGCACACACATCCCTCAGCAAACACACAATCAGATTTCAAAACGTTTTTTGTCATTTTAGGGTGTGGTGACTCAGAGTCTCAGATAAAGCTCTTCACATGGGGTTTGGGACCACAAGGAAGAGGAACTGGTATGAGATGAGGCAATGCAGAGGGCTCGGAATAGGCTGAGGTGTAACAGATTTCTCCTACACTTCAACTCCAACCAGTAGGTACCAGAGATGCTGAAAGCCCTCAGAACAATGTCTTTTACTAGCTGGACAAACAGTTGGTGGCACAGCACAATGATCAAATTGCACCACACAAGGGAGAATTTTAAATCATGCACAGACCTATCAGGGCTGTAGAGTGAATGTAAAAGCTTCCCCATATCCACCTTTAACAAACTTCCCAAGGAGAGATACCGAGTTTCATAAAGTTCATGTGGGGAATCCTCTGTGTCTGCTGCTCCATGATAATAGATACTAATCATGAGATCTGTAAGGCCATTAATATCTTTTAATGACACTGAAACCCACTGATGCCCAAACAGGACTCTCCCCTCTCAGGCCATGCTATGGCCACCTGTGGGAACAGTGCAAGCCTACGAGTCAGAGTGGAATTGAGATATTAACTTAGCAGCTGTCCCTTTCCTCTCTCACTTCACCTGACACATGCTCATAAAATACTGCTAACTGCATAAGAAAAAAGCAATTGTAACAATGTAAAAATACATTCATTTTCACCCATTAAATTATAAGAGAAAACTGTTACCCATTCTCATACATGCAAAGAAGATGTAGTCATTCATAAAAAGTCCATGTGTCAGAAAAGAAGTCAAATAAGAAGATGGTGATGAAGAGCTCTAATAAATACATAGAAAGCATAGGGCAGGAAAAGCCAAAGTGCTCTGATACTTGTGAGATTTTTGGCAATGCAAGTGGAACAAATCTTGCCTACGCTGACACAGTGAACTTTCTGGATGGCGACAGGCCTGAAGCCGGAGAGTTGCCAGGCAGCCTCTCCTGTAGCCCAGCATTTAGATTTTGGGTTCAGAATCTTTGTTCTGTGCAGCTCCAGCATGAGCACGCTGCTGCTTTCAGGGAGTTGTTGGTTTTACTAAGTGCCTTAAAAAAAAATAAAATTGAATCTAGTATGAAAAAGCATCAGATACATTCCTGTAATGTTTTGAAAGCATTAAAAAGCAGTCCTGAATTCAGCCTCTAGTTATTCTTGGCTGATAGTACAGTATTTGAGCGGAGGGGAGGAACCAAACCAAAAAACAACACACAATAAAAAGGGGTGTGCAGTTAAGCTAGCTAGCACTGAAGCAGAATGAAACTTATCCGTGTGGGCTAAGAGGGCCACCAATCCCCTCTAAGCCTTGCTCAAGCCTTCAAAACAAAATTGGAGTAGCATATAGTGATTTCATCTAATTTCATCCTACCTATTACCAATCTATTTCTCTTGCATTCAGAATACAATATATTAAGATTCTGGGGGTTTGGCATGTACCAAACATACAGATGTAAGTCTTCAACATCCTGAGGTCTCTGTGTTGTGTCACAGAAAGTCAACAGGATTAAGTCCTAAAAAAAAAAAAGCCCAGATTTTGTCCAGAGATGAAGCACAAAAGTAGTACAAGCACAACTTGAACAAATCTGAGGGTGATTTCTAGTTCCACACTACAAAGATAGACAAATGATTTATTTAAGAGGACACAATTCCTTGTGAATCCTTCTATATCTTCCATAGATTCTTCTATTCATAATTAAAATGAATAGCTTTAATGTGATTTAAGTTATTTTACAGTCAAATACACAGTAAACTGAATCTTCATGTATTTCAAGGACTGCTTAAAAAAATTTGAATGGCTTCACCCTGGAAGTATAAAAGTAAACCAGTCCAAGAGTACAAATACCTGTAATAATTCAGTTTACATTTGATGGCAGATTCATATTTATTTGTGCTTTGTATTTAAATTAGGATTAAAAATATTTCATCTTAATGTCTTTATGACATGAACAACATTCAATAAATTTCAGGATAATCCATAGTAACTCCAGAAACTGTTGTTTTATAAAGTGTAGCTGTATATGATTAGTGAGTGTACTAAATTGAATCATCGAAAGTTTTTTTATACAGGCAAAATTACCCAGCACCTTTCAAAATCATACAAAGACTTTTAGCATTTGTTAGATCTGCAGTGTACAACTCGTGGTTTTAGTGAACGTGACTTTTTTTTACGTCCGTAATGACACCAATTCAATAGAAATAAGGAAGTCTACCTGAAAGCGGTTCAACTATACTGTGTTATACACACTAAATATAATTTTAATTAGATTGATCCCAATCAAAATTTTGCATAATTTTCAGATTAACTATTTTTGTATTGACTTTTTAAATGAAGAAATGAGTATTACAAATTTTAAATGCTGCCATGGAATGAATCGTCATCACTGACAAACTACTTGCCAAATCCAGACCAGATTTCAGCATCATTTTTGGTTGCACTGAAGGTGTAGGGTTTGGGGCTTTTTTCATTTTTCTAAGAAAGCAGTCCAGATGACTTAGAGGCTAAGGTTAAGCAGCAGATGTTTTTCCAAATTGTGAAAATTTTCAATATTTTTATTTTTAAATAATCCAAAATTGGAATAAACTCTTCAAAAGTGATGTGAACCATAACTGAAAAAAATGAGTATTTTGCTGATATGTTGACTCTCTTGTTCATTTAAATATGTTTACAATCTTTTAAAATGTTTAAATCAAAAAAATCATCAAATAAAAACTGGAATTTAGCTCTTGAACTCAATCAAACCATTTAACAAAAAGACGCTACTTAATTCTTTTAAATATTAACAGATTTAACAATCTGTGAAGTAAAACAAAGTTAATGCATGAATTCTGTCATCTATATTTTAGGGCTTGTAACAGGGTTTAGAATAGCAAAATGAAGAGTAGATTTGCTTGATTTAAATCACAACTGAACCATGCCATGTTTTCATAAATACCATTACAGATTAAATTCAGCCATAAAACCAATATTCTCCTTCCGTTCACTCATTCAGTACAGATACTCAGATGAAGGACTGATCTTGTGATTAAAACCGTTTTGCCTGAGATGTGTCCAGCATTGTCACACACAGATGTACTCCTGATCAACTAAGGGAGCTGCACATACCCACTCCTCTGTCATGTAACGAAGGGGCCCATTCTGTGCCTGCTGGTGTAATTCAGGAGTTTAAATCCTTCAGTTCTGGGTAAATTCAGACTTGTTGTCACACAGCTCCTTCATAATCCCAGGCAAGCGCCTTAATATCTTTGCATCTCAGACTTTGAACTACATTTGTCTTGCTTTTCAAAGAGATAGTGCTTCCTTTCTGCAATCTTTTACAAGTACCTAGTCCCTCCAGACAATCTGAACTCAGAGGAAAGGACTCACTCCTCTCTCCCAGACACAGCACTAGAACTAACAGCAACAAATGCCATTTAGGGAATATGCATAAATGGAAAAAAAAAAAAATTTCTCAAAATTGTACCTTTTTTTTTCCAGAAAAAAAAAAATAGTTATTTCTGAAATTTCCATCATACTTAGCTTTGTCAGCCTGCAATAACAACAACCCTTTAGTCGGGTTTATAAGCAGTTTGTCAACAGCCTCTGCAACAGGGAACCAGGGCAAATATTTTCTGCTTTGAAGTGTGAGTGAAGCCATGCACTGTCCCTGTTTATGAATGAGTTTAGAATCCAGTGAACTAGAAAACAACTGTGCCGTAACAATCTGAACTAGAAAGAAGACAAATATGCTCTATTCTGGGTGACCATACCCTCTATATAATGTTATGCAGTGTTTAACTGCAAATATCTCTGTTACAACTAAGTATAAAGGTTGTTTTATTTTCTGAACTTCATAGGATTTTTATACATGCTTTTTTTTCCACTGTTGAGTTGTTCTTTTTAGAAGTGTTTGTAGGCAATTGGTTTTAAAAGGGCTCCAGGGGGCTTTTCCCTACTGTGTTAAGCTGTTTTGATATTCTTTTACAAGCACAGTCTTAAAGTTGTTCTCCCAGATGCATTGTCTTACTAATCAGCTTTATGAGGTTCAAGGTCGCCATTCAACATTAATTATTCATTGTACAATTCACAGCTGGTGATGATGCTTAAAATGGCAAATAATATGCATGTTCAAAAATACACTCATAAAGCATCTTCTCCATAAAGCTTCACATCAGAGGAAATAAGAAATCGGAAGGAAAAAAAAATATAATATGGTACTATGGAAAGCATGCATTAAGATCACCTCCAAAAACACCTGTGGCTTTCCTGTCTTCATACAGACATTTTCAGTTATCTCAAAATTAATTACAGTGGAAAAAAGGCAGGCTGTGGCCACTGGTACTAAAACAGTCCAATGTCTAAGCTAAGCCATAACAAAATCAGAAAGAACAAACTGGATGTTTAAAAAGTATTGTTCAAAGATTTACAAAGTCAAAATGCTTGAGAAAAAAACTATCCTTGAATGACAACTCATAGCATGGAAAGAGGCTATAAATATCTTACTTTTATAGTAGTCCTTGTATGTGTTTTAAATCTGTGCAGTGTCAATTTTAGAAAGTTTTTTTTTCTTCTTTAGGCAAGCCAAGACTTGTCACACGTTGACAGTGGCAGGAATGATGTCATCAGCAAAAAATAAGCCTTTTTTAAAGGGCTATTTAGAGTTTGGCAAACTGGTGTGGGCAAGCTGCTACAACAGATTCTGCCTGCTCTCTCCTCTGCTGCGCTCATTCCTTAACTTATTAAGGATTCAAGAACAGTTGCGGCTTTGAAACAGAGCGGAACCAGAGCCAAAACCTCCTATTATAAGTCTAATTATACTCAGTTCCTTCCATACACATTCTAACAAACATAGCACTTCTCTGTGTACAATATACTTGCTTAACCGAACCTTTTTTTAATGATAGTACCACATTAAAGACCTTCTGTTTTCTTTTCTGATGTCCTGGTTTACAGTTAAAATACAAAATACTTGCTGCCTCCACTCAATCACACTTCTGCAATTACTCTGTGTCTCCTGATAGTACTTCAGCAATTATTTTTATCTGCAGCTGGAATGTTTTTCTTTCCTCTGCATGTTAATTTCTTGGTTTGTTTAGACAAAATATGTTAAGCTGATTTCAAAAATATGGTTTACAGAGCGCAGGTCACTGCCAGATGTTATTTAATACTTTCAGGCTGACGCTTTGTGTCCAGGAAAGTGGGTCCTGTGATGATTCTCTTGTCAATAACTGCTGAGCTGACATTTAACAAATGGATCTGATTCAACACAAATATTGAAACTGATACCTTAATTCTGGCAGAAATGTATTGTTTAAGTTCTTTTCAAAATCAAGAGACAGCTTGGTTAAGTTTTTAAACACTATCAAATTATAAACGCTTGCACTCATGCATCTGTGTGTCGATAAGCATGTGCATTTACAAACCCTCATTCAGTTACCAAGTATCACAGAATATGCTCTGTTTCTCTTCATTAATGATTATTTATGATAGCTTGGGAAAAACTGAAGCAAGTTTTAACTACACACGTTATACCTGCTGTATGCTATGTTTCTTTTTTTTAACAACTAAACGCTTAAGTCACAAAATTTCATTGCCAAAGAAAATGGGCAGTCAAATTAACCATATAAATACATTTCTGAAAGAAAACAATTTTTATTTCCGGCTCTGTTTTATGCAGGAATGAAGCGTATGAAAACATAATTTCTCTGAGTAGACAGACAGTAATTGTTTTTTAAAAAAATCATTAAGAAGGTGAAACGATATTTCTTTTTACATCCACTTTAAATCATACAAATTATGCATATTTCCCTTGTTTCATAATTTCATCAACTTGGTTTAATTTACAGGCAAAACTAACTGTGGCACTTCCCCCCTCTCCTCTCTGAAATATATATGCTTTTAAAAGTCTATCTACAAGACATGTAGACAGGCTGCAAGAAAGCAAATTTAAAATCTCAACGATCCAATTTTCTGGTTTTCTTTTCCTATTTAGAGTTCTGTCATTTGTTATATAGCATCTGGTAGCAACACTAACATCCCCTGTTACTTTTGTCAAGAAAACAAAGTTTGCGTGTTAAGCAAAGAGTATGGGCACATAATGGCTGCATCAGCATGCATTTTCAATGCAAATAGTACTGATGACTCTAAAGTGTAGGAGAATGACAATGGCTTCGTTTGGGGACACTTTTGGGTCTTCCACTGCTTTTCACTTAACGGATTTTGGAAAATCTGTGCCTCCCTTCCTCACACAGAGTTACACGTCAGCCTCTGAATAGTGCCCAACCCTTCAGCACTGGGGATCAGTTTCTCTGATGCTAAATTGGAAATGAAAAAGGAAGCATTAACTTGTAGCCTGCTCTTGCTAAGAATCTCTGCTCACGCAGCCACTCAGCAAAAGTGTGTCATTAAGAAAAAAAAATCTGGAAAACTGTTCTGCGTTTTTTGTATGTTTGCAATGTATACTGGACTATGCCATGACCAATGTGAAACTTAACCTTTCCAGTTGAGTTCTTAAGTTTTCCCTTTGATTTCTGTTGACATAAAAGGCATTAGGTGTCTGACTTCAAAGAACAGCCAGTGTGGATATTTGTTGTTCAGCATGGTGGTCTTTGCTCAAACGGTTGCTTCTGTTGTGTTTCTTTTTTGCTTTAGTTGCCTTACTATATAAATGTTATGATCTTAGCCTCCCTGTCTCACTATTCACCCTTACAAAAAATTATACAACCTTCTATAAATCATTCTGGTATCCAAATGTACTATATTCCCAGAATATTTTCCATTTCTGTATAAAATGTACAATCATAATGTTTCCAAAATTCTTTGTGCTCACAGCAAACATTATTCTGAAAACTTATGAATATATAAGACATTATAGTTGTACTAGCAATTATACTCTCAAACTTAGAAGGAAATGGAAAACATATAAGAAAGTTAACTCCCTTTCCCAATTTTACACCAGAGACTCTCTCTCTAGAAAAAGACACTCAGCTATACTCTGATCAAATTCAATTAGTTTTTTACCATAGTGATGTTGTTCTACATTTATCATCCTCGTATTAAGTACATTTGGGAGGTACACGTCTAAAATATTGCTTCCTTGAGCAAAGCAAACAGAAAAAAAAGCAGAAGCAACTTGATTGCAAAGGCTGAGGTACAAAGCAGCAGCAACCACTGCTGATGCTAACAGAGTGCTATGGGTGTAAGCTGTCACTCATTGACACGCTGGACCAGCTGGTGTAAATTAATGCAGCACTCCCAAACTTAATAGAAATGTAGTAATTTACACCAGTTGAGAATCTAGGACAGAATTTTGGACCACTGAAAACACAACAGCAAGCAAATCCTCTGCAATAATTATGGACACAACATTCTGGCCTGTGTTCAGGCTGAGCACATCTCATATATTATAAATAATATTCCTCATGGATCTCTTCCATAAAATCAATATAATGCACACCCACAGCACAACCACCTGCATCAAGCTACCCAGGTCACAGTTTAAACATTACACTGAGGTGTTGCACTGCAACCATGGCACATATTTATCAACGCTCCATCTCAAAGACCACTTCTCTTAAGAGACAATCTACGGGCCATACAAAGACTTCTCTCCTGTGGCATGACTGTAGATCCAAGACATGTTTCTGATGCTGTTGGTGCCTGTCCTTCCACCGTATATACCCAGCACTGTGTGTTGGAAAGCTGGGAGCATTGTGCACTCATCAATGCTGATGGTTTGAGTGGATAATGCTACTTATCCGGAATTCTCATTGTAAATTTCTGGAAAAGCTTTTGCTAAGGGATATGAAATTTTTCAGAATTCCAACTAAAAAAGCCCCACACAGTACAACAGACCTTCTTACACTTTTGGAAAAGGAACACTTAGGACTTTCAAAAAGTTGAAGATGGGGCAAATCTTTTTCCAGTTAATTCCACTTGTCAGCACACTTTCTATTGCTTAGGATACAGAACAGGTCCCAGAACGGTTTACTGTTTGGAGAATGCTGTAGTACAAAAAGGTACTTGGTTTGGTACCATTTTCTCTTCCCTGTCCTGCGCTGGTGCCCAGTACAGCCCTTTCCCAGATGTGACGGATTCTTGCTGGCTTGGCATCTACTGCTGCACTCCTCCTCCCTGCTGCTGACAGGGAGCCGGTAGGTGAGGAACAGGGAGAAAAGGTATGGCGACAGAGCAGCTGAGCAGGGCCAGACTTTTGGCAGAGGGCCAGTACCACGATGCTATAACACCACAGCAGTGTTCTCTGTAAAGGATTTGGAAGTTCTGTTTGGTGCTGCTTACACTTATAGGAGTATTGGCAGATTTTATCAAAGAAAAAAAGGAAAAAAAAATGAAATAAAATGCTGTGGACACAGAAGACAAGCATTCTACTTCACTGCAGCATCTTCAGGGAATCTGGCCTGTTGTTTTTATAAATGAATTTTGAATTTCCCTCAGGACTACTTAAGGAGTCTAAAGGGCCATGTGAAAAGAAAGTAATTGCTCTTCACAAACTGGTATGACCCTATCTGGTAAGAATGTTACTTGGAAGACGTAGGACAAATTTGGACCAAGATAATACGCAGATAACATCGTACAAGCCTAGTTAGTTTTATTGCTAGCAGTTTTAAATCGATTTACAAGCAAAAGCAAAAGATACAGGCCTACTTTTGAAAATGAAAAAGGAAGGAAACTCCCTTATATTTTTCTTTTCCGCTGCTGAGTGGCTGTCTCCTCAGAGCAGAGAGGAAAACAGAACGAGTGAACACAAGGGAAAGCGCATGGTGGGTGCCCGCAGCCCTGTGTGTCACAGCCTCTGTGAGCTGGGAAGGCCAGGCGGCCGGCATTCCCTTTCCAGGCCTTCCACTGGGTGAGTTACACAGGATGTACCCCCTCTTTGTGCACCAGATTCCACCTGAAAAACGGAAATAGTATCAGCAGTCTCTTCTCTAAAGTGTTTTGAGATCTAACTGGTAAAAAAATAAACAAACAAATAAATAAACTACCAACCATACCAAATGAGTAGCTTCATATGAGTTTCATGAGAACGTGAGCTTTGTAGCAGTGTCATCCTGAACACTCTTTGTAGTTGGTTACATTATTATCCTACTTGTTCAAGGTGAGCTAAAATAACAGCTAGAGGTTTTGCCTGACTTTTCTGATTTTTTTCACCAATACATCTCGAAACACTTCACAGAAGAGACAACTGTTTGTTACTTCCATTGCAGACTCTTTCCATGCTGCCTTCACCTTTGAGTAAACAGAAAGCACAGGCTAAGCAACAAATCCATGTCAAAGTCAGGAACAGAACCCAGGAATTGCGTGGCCTTTTTTGTGCTCTAACCAGAAGAGGAAATATTTCTCAAACTGAAAATTAGCATAACTTTTCCCCTACTCCCCTTTAGGAATCACAGGAGTAAAACAGGCTTGTGTTTGGCCATGGGAACTTTTTACTGCTCCAAGTCAGTTTTACAGCAGTGTTTGCTAGCTGCAACAGGTCTATAAAAAGATAATGCTCAACACCATGTCCTACACTGGTTTTATTGTTTGTTAAATTTTAAATGCAAGATCTGTATCCACAACAGAATAATAGAGAAGAAAGTAGAAAAACAAATTAAAAGTTAGATGGATGAAGAGAGTTATTGCCTACTACCTATATAGAGTAGGGCATATTAAGAATAAACCTGAGGTGAAAACACAAGTTAACTTTTGGGTGAGGACATTTCCTAAAGAAGAAATGCAATAGTCTGTCTAGAGCATCTGAGCGATGTATTCATGAATAAGTATGCAGATTTTATAAGTATGTGCAGGTGAACCTATCAGGCACAGAAGGCTTACTAGATCATTCAGTCCAAAGGCATACATTCTGATCTCTGTGGCCTTTAGAAGCAAGAAAGAAAAACTGGGGTTTTCTTTTTCTCGCATACTTCTCTGCCACTGTCACACCACTACAGTGATCAATAAAAATGCAAAAAATGTAAACTCTGGAATACAAATCATCCCTTCTTCCACTCTTTTTTTTTTTCTGCTAGATGCTCTTTATCTGTTTGTACAGAATTGTATCCCATAAAATTAGTTGGTTTATTGAGTAATATTGTAACTGTTCTAATTACTAAAGGAAGTGAAAAGTCACCAAAACAAACATATTCAGTCTGCTAATTTTACTCTCAGTTTCTGAAGTGACATAATGCAGCTTCTTTTTAAAGCTTTCTTGAAAAAACAGCAATTTCCTGTGTTTATTTTGTCTTCTCTTCTTATTTCAGAAAAGTCTCTCTGGTTTGTGGCAGCAGATGTGATCTACATGATAGATTTTTACCAACAAGGGATTTTAGTTGGTATAATCACTGGAGAAATAAAACCCTGTGAGTATTACTGCCTTCACAGATTTTTTTTTTAAGTATTATCAAGGGTCTTTCAAACAATTGTCATTTATGGTTTTAGAAAAGAATAATCTCAATATATAATTACTAGGAACATTATATAACAACTTGTCATCTACTTTATGCCTTCAACTTCTACCTTAAACTTGATCCCTTTTATTCAGCCAAGCAGAATGGAAACTCATATGGTATTTGTTATTTTGCAAGAACTGTGACAATCTGTAGTAGTAGGACTTTTTAATATTTTAAAAATTACGATAGGAGTGAGAGTGGAACTTCTATGTGCTCATCTTATTGAAAAGGGATTTAATGGACAGCATAGAAGCCAAGTGTAAGACAGATTTCAGTATGCTTTTTTACTGCTTTGACTTTAAGTCAGAATATGCATATTTATAAATGAAACAGGCTTGTTTGCTGGTTTGTTGTTTTGTTTTTCTTTTAAAATCGGCTCTTGTTCAGGGAGTACAGCCATCTACCGGTAAAAAGACATTTCAGGGACAAATTTTAAATAGACTGCAACAATCAAGTTTCAAGTAATGGGGAGAAAAAGTAGGGGAATACAGATATACTAAAAACTGTCAAGTTGCATAAGTTTGTTAAAAGCACCTTTCTGTGATGAAATATGATTTGCCCTATAAGCATTAAATTTTGAAAAACAGTTTTCTTTTCAGAGGGGAGAACAGGAGGGAGGAGGAAAACTTTCTAAAATTCAACCCACAAAACCAAAACTGAAAGTGTCAGAATTTCACCTACGGAAAGACACTCAGGTCTCCGTCAAGTACCAGTTGTGAACACTCTACAGCTCCAACTAGCCAAAGAAACCCATCAAATCACATTTAAGACATGAGGCCATGATAAGAAAAAAAACAAAATGGTTTAAAGAAATCAAGACTCACATATAAGAATAACTAATACATTTGAAATCATGACAGTCAATTTACTGCACTAACTGAGCTCTGTCTTTCTTTCATTAACCTGTCTCTAAAACTTATTTATTCCATCTTTTCCTACTCTGTGGTATGTAAATCCTACCAATATCAAGAGAGGATAAAAGATCAGTAGATTATTCATATTTAGTTCACCCAGTTTTACAACATAAGGAAGACTATGCTTGCACCCTGGCTAAGACAAATACATCATCCTGGTTGCATCTCTTTCCCTTACCCACACACTCACTGAACACAAATCTTCACTGTGATAATTCTCAAGTTTCTGAACTGTTGCAGGTTTTTTTCAAAATTCATATGAGCTTGAAAGAGAAAACCCTCACAACCAGAGAATTTGAAGAGATAAAATAAATGCATAAAAGAAACTTTGCTATGCTTATTTGCTACTAGCAAGAAACCAGAAATAGAGATTCTACACACAAGACTCCTGCAATATTCTGTTTCCCGCAAAAAACTCCACATTTTATTCCCTTTTTTGTTTATGAAGTCACAGTTAATTTGAGTGTCACCTACTTGAGGGAAAACAAGCCGTTCATTTATTATAAGGATCAAGCAACATGAAACTGCAGATGCTGCACTTACCACCCACAGACTCCTGAGACACGCACACAGGTAAGCACTCATTAAACCAGTGCCTAATGTTTAGGAAGCACAACAGCACAGACAGTTTTACAGTACATAACAAGGCCCACAGTCACTACATAAAGTCTGTCAGGAAAACATGTTCAAATTCTAACAATATAGTCTTTAGGGAGGGAAGATTCTCCTTTGATATGAACACTCCTTATTCTAAAGCCTTCAAATGCCTATAGTTTCTATGATCGCTAAACACAGAGCATAATTTACTTCGCTTATTGTTTCACTCCCTGCTTTTTGAATAGACCGGTAGCCAGTTACTGACTATTTTTGCTGGGAAGTTCACTTTACTCTTTCTGTGGAAAATGCAAGGAAGTCATGCCTAGAATTATTTGTTACCATTGTGGGTCTACAGAGTCAACATGCCTCCTCTGCGCACGAGCTCAGTACCTCTCTGCACCGTCTGCAGAAATCTCCCTTGTTCCCCCACCTCATAAAGCACTGTAGCCTCTCCCTCAGAGATGTGCTCAAAATTACTTTCCTGTGAGACTCCTGCCCGCAGAGGGCTAGGCTTTATCAAACCATGCACCAGCACCAATTTCACGTTGCCACTTTTAAAGTAAGAGAGGAAAATGGGGGGAAATAGGGGGGGACAAATAGAGACGAAAAAGGAAAAGGCATTTGCCTCATAGCCACACAAAACTGCAAAATGGACAACTTCTGCAAAGCCTGACAAGGGAAACTTGTGTGGGAACACTATGCTTTCACACAAAGGCAGCAGATTCAGAATTAAGTTAAACACAGTTTTGCTATGAAAGCTTTAAAAATCTTCAGACACCAATATATTCTGAAAAGTTTCATGCAAACACCTCAATGTGCTCAAGTTCACTTGAAATTCATTATAGCCAAACACACAAAAAAATCCTGCCCACAGAAAAACCCCACCTAATAAATAAGAAATATGCACACACTTGAACTTCAATACAAAGCAACAATTTGAGCTTACACACAGACACACTGAACTACAGTAAACAGAAACCAGTAGTGATGGTGGCTGAATGTCTGGTGAAATATGGGAGCTGGAGGGATTTGTACTTTAAAGAGCAGTTAACGCTGCACATTGTTTTGTAATAGCTTCTGGTTCAAGACTCATGCAGTATCTCTGGTTTTAATACCAACCATCTGTACTAAACTCAAAATGTATCAGAGGTCCGTATCTTTAAGATACAGAAAAAAAATGAATTATCTAACTACTGGTCACCAGCCCAGTGTCTTTTCTGCCTTATAACACAAGTTTCTGTTACGGAAGGATACCCAAACTGTCACATTTTCATTGCTGATGCAAAGAAGGAAACAATTTCCTGCAGTCGTATTAGAAAATATTAAATCTTTGACAGATACCTTTTTTGCTCTGTCTTAATTTGTGTTTGTACGGGCTGAGAGAAAGAAAGAATAAGGGTTCTGGTACATTTCAGACTTCCACTAGCATAAACAGAGCTTGCTCCTGCTTATTGCTTATTAGTCTAAAAGTTGTTCAACTTTCAGGGCAGAGGTGGGAGAATGAGGAATACTACCTCTGCAAAACCTATGGACTCAAACTAAAAATAAACTCATTTCTCCCTTTTCCCTGAAACCCTTTTCTGCTTTTGTTTGTTTGTTCTGGATTTTATCAGTCTCTTTTTCATGCTGGTGAATCATGTCTCTGTCACAGCTGATTCCATTTATCTATCCTGGGAGAAAACAAAAGCTAAAAATAACTCTTTTGGGGTTTCTGCTGGGTTTTGCACGAGAAGGGACTGAATATGTTCATTCCAAGCTTGTGCGTCAATGTTTTGCTTTATCTTTGCCAGGGCTGATTTAACTAGTACCATGTTAGAAAAAGAAAAAAGAAAGCTTTTTGCTGTCCATAAAATTCCAAGTTGGCTAAAATTTAACAGCATCTGTGGCAAATGAAAAAGAAAACTTTCTTAACATCCAAGTTAGTACTAGAGATTTTTATTTGCAAGTGGGAGCTTTTTTCCACAAAAGCACTTTGTCATTTTTTTTAATGAACAACAATGAAATACACAGGTTCTATCAGGCTGCAGTATTTGTGCTTACAAGTTTTTTTTTTCTCCCCATTTTGAAAGATTTTAACAGTGTAAAAATCATCACTTAATTTAAAATATCACTGAAACCAATAATCAGTCTCATATGGCAAAAGGCATTTTGTCTGGGCTGGGCTGGAAATCTTGCAGTAATATTTGTTTCTATGATATCCAGTGCTTCTTTCTTCTATTTGTGTTAGACATACCTGACTAGGTTACAGTGAACACAGCCCCATGAGAAGCATTTCAATGTTCATGGCTTATCCTATGGAATACAGTTGGTGTATCTACTTCTGGGCAGCGGGAAGTTTTTGGGTTAAGTCCAGTATGTGGGCAGAGGGAAAGTTCAGGTCGGTATTGCATTTCATGAATTTCATCCATATAATTCTAACCAGAAATATAAGATGTTAATTGTTGGGTTACCTGCTTACGCAGCAATCAGCTTCAAGACAGGTTTTCAGAAGAACTTATACTACTTATAACTAAAACTTGGATTTTTCAAAGATCTCACAGCACTTGGCACTATTAGGGATGAACACTTCAGGCTGTTTTCTCTACATGCAAGCACCGTGAAAAGTTAGGTTCTTGAAAAACCAAGCTCAGTCCTTATCCTGAAAAACATACATTCAAAGTGAAATACATATTGTGTGCACTGGGAAAGGTTGTACTCTTCAACCACATCTTATAGAACGTGGTTGAGCTAAAAAGAAGAACGAACTTTAACAATGCCTTCAGATGGTTTATGTATGCTAGTATGAGTCAGTGGAGCATGACTGAGGTGCACAGAGAGACAAGATGAGTAATGTTACTAGGAGCTTAGCTCCAGTGTATCAGACAACTGTTCTTCTATCTAGTTTTGTCTGTTCCACACTAACTGCTCATCCCAAGCACTCTTTGCATTTACTTAGAGTGGAGGCAGTGATGCAGGCAGAATAAATCTCTTCAGGGCCTGCAAACAGCTCAGGAGGATGAGGACACTGGGACAGGTAGCTACACTGACTTTTATGACAGGACTGAAGCACTGCTGGCAGTACACAAACTTCTGGTTTCAGGTTACCTCACGTGATCCAAACCACAGTTGTTAGCTAGCTTGCTGTAAAAGAGAAATGAAGCATCAGTGCGACTGAAAACATACAAAAAGAAATCTGTAGATTTTTAAATGTATTTGGGGAAGGTAGTAGAAAGATGTACTGGGTAGAAATAAAAAAGGTACTACATTTAAAATGAGAGTCTAATTTTCTCTTTCACAGTTTAGCAAGACTAGTGACTGTGACATACATAGTCACTTTTCAAAGGAAAGCAGATAAGCTCTAAGTAATTTAGTAGGAGAAACAGGTTGCCTAGCACCAAAACAGTCCATAGGTAAGAGGTAGTCTTTAGGAATCATGAAAAAGTGGTATTTAAAAAAAAAACAAACACGGTGGTTTTGAAGATTATACTTCAACTATGATACTGCTGCCAGTTGTCAGATTTCTTTGTTTTTCTTCTGTTTCCAGGTCTTTCAAAAAATTCAGGACTGAAAGTCCTAGGCAAGGGATGACAGCACATCAAGCATACCAGCTTAGACCTCAGGAAAGAGTACCAGGGTGGCAACACTTGCACGTTCTACAAATGAAATCTTGAGAGTTCTCTGGGCTGAATACATCTAAAGGCGATGTCACAAAGCATGAAAGGATTTCTGAAAACAATATTCATCAAACAACAAAAAGTTACTTCTGTAAGTCACTTGGCAAAACTGCCCATGATATCACCACATTCCAGGCTGCTTACACTGACTGAGCTGGAAGCATTTAAGTTCATGAACTCCAGCCTCTCACAGCCACTCCTAGTACAGTTATTCTAACTGGGGCCATAATGTGCTTTTCAAAATGTTCCAAACCTAACCTTGCAGTGAATATGAGAAGGAATAGCTCGCTCTTCCTTGCATCTCCCAGTAATATGATTGCTCTGTTCTGTGTTACACATTACAATAAATGAAGTACCAGCTTTTTCAGATGTTTCACTGAACGTAAATATAGAGGGGGTGCAGTGACTACATCTTCACTGAGTTGTGGTTGTTGCGGTTGTTGAGCTGCAGGCCATCTTGTATTTCAATATCAAAATGAATAGCAGAGGAAAAGGAAGAACAAAGTGTTACCTGGTAGAGACAGCAGTAGCAAAATATTGACAAACTATATATTATTTTATCACCATATCCTAATAAGTTGGATTTACCAGGCAAGCACATTTAAAGTGTACTTGTTTAAGAACACACACCAAAAAACCCACAATTTCCTATTCCATTTTTTTCAGACTACCTACTTTGGTATGTAATTCAAAAAGAATTTGCTGTTGCATCATTGAATGTAACTATGCAAAATATGATCTTACTGACTTTTCCCTTTTGAATTGTTTACAAGACCAAACTATAATCTTGCTCTGCAAAATCTGTAAACAGCCACTGAAATGAGGAATCACTCATTTTTACTTCCAAAATCCTAGTTAAGTTAGCAAGGCTGGTACTCATAAGTCTCTTTCAAAACACTCATACTGGATCCTCAAGCTCTTTGGACTTACTATGACACTATTTTCCTGTCATTTTTCAGCATGCACCCATACGTTAGCTGGAGAACTTTTATAGAAGCTCTGTGGAGGAGATGTAGGTACCCACCCACAGTGTAGGATTTGGAACACACACAGCAAGCTCTACCACAGTCACAACATAGGAAACACAACTCTCCAATACCAACGTTGTATTCAGTTTTCAAAATTACAATGTGTCTATGTACATAACTGCAAGCAGATTAGAATTGGAAGTAAAAATAGCAAAGCCTGACACTAGTCAGTGATATGCCTTCATGCCAGCTACTACCTGCAGATATGGGAAGCACACGATACAATCAGTAAACATGCATGCTTTTCCTTTGTTGCCAGAGGAAAAAGAGTTTTTTTTCTCTGTTGCATTCGTCATGGCCAGTGCAACATGATGTCATTAGAAAATCCAAATGTTCTTTTTGATCCCTGGAGAGAGCCATAGGTAGGACTGGAGAATTTACTACTGCTGAGGTATAGTGGGGAGGTACAGGAGGAAACAAAGAGGTTTTAATTCAACCTGACCTTTAAAAATACCTGTTTACTGCAAGACAAGACTGGTTCTTTTTTCCAGTCCTGGAATCACCAGCATTCTAAAAATGAATGCTTGTTATACTGCAGCCTTTACCATAGTGGGAAGCAGCTGGCAAAAAAGACAGTATTAATAGGGCCTGGTGGCAAGTCCAAGCAGACTGTGAAGAAATGTGGAACTGCCCAGGCCCTTTAAGATCCAAAAAACTGTGGTAGAGCAGAACTCCATCTTAAAGCTGAGTAGAAAATAAACAGGAATTCAGGAAGAAAGTTAATGCTTTCTGAGGTAGAACTGAAGTACATTGAAATTGCCTTGGAAAACAGCTTCTCTCCCACGATTGCTTAAAAAGAAGGGATGTGGGGAAACAGGGATATTTTAAGTCTAATGGATATGCAGATTAGTCCTTGTCACTCAGTGCATTGTGGACGAGTCTTCTTCCTAACCGCTGGCCCTCCTCCTCCACACAAACTGTTCTTCAGCCTAGGCTCCTTGTCCAGTCAATCCCAGCATATCTCTATTTGTTCACTCTCTCTCTTGAACGGTGTTTCCATTTTGGCCAAATGTCTGATTTCACTCTCTGAAATGGAGCTTTTTTATTCTGGATTTTTCTATTTAAAATACCCTAGTTGGTGAATTTATACAACACTCCTATTGTTTTCGAATGCAGATAAATCTGATGCAGGGTACTGTAGCTGAACATATTATTTTGTTGCTTCTTTGTCTCCCACACCATCAGCAGATATAAAGTTATTTCTCTTAAAGCATGCACTGTACTTAAACATCTGCTGATGTTTAAGTGAAAATACAACAAGATGCTTTGGGGTACATGCTTCAAATGCAACTGCTTATTTTCACGTTACTATCCTTAAACAGAACTTTCTAAATAAGGAATGAGAAAATATATCATCCTGAATTTCACATACTTCTGTAGGTCATCTCAGTAGCATCCGTTAATCAGTGTATTCTAACGTGGTTCAGCTACAGACATAGGCAAATAAAAGACCGGCCATAACATTAATGTGCCCATAAGTAAAAAGAAAGAAGAGGGCCAAGAGCTGTAAAAGCTGAAGTTAGGAAGAGTAACTCCATAAGCCCACACGGAAAAAATCCTGTCTTCATCATACTCTCAAAGTAAGGAATTGTCCCAAGCTAATGAAGGACTTTAATATTCTCCGCCTCTTCTACTGGGTCTTTTGCAGACATTTAACCAGAGAAGTGACCTGTATAATATCTAGTGCTGAGAAAAGGGAAAAAGTGGAAGCAGAGAGGCAGGAGTGCAGAGGGAAGAGCTAGAAAAACCTTTCTGAAGGCCGTGCAGTCTTAGATCACTTTAAACTGATTTTGAAATGACAGCCATGAAAGCGAGAAACAGCCAGGATTTCTGTAACATATCCATATTCCAAAAAACCTGGAAAGGAGCTAGTGAAAGAAAACAAAGTGCTTGGTGAGAAACAGAGGGATCTATTCACAACTTTGAGAAGAAGCCTTGATGGTAGGTTCTTGGTTTAAATGTTGCTTCTACTTTTTGATATTTATTTATTTTTTAATAACTACATTGAAGTTCTCAACAGTTTGCTGTCCTAAATTATTCAAGTGTTTTTGGAGACTCCTCAAGACAGCTCTTTTCCCTGGAAGAACTAGGTTTCTTGACCCACACCTTACATAAAACTAGACCTAGAAAAAGCTTCACATATCATTTCCTCTTCTGAAGGATAAATAGGAAAGAGGAAAAACTGCTTCTGATTCATCCTTCTCATGTGCATTATATAAGAAACTTCTGTGAGCTCAAAAAACCCAGACCCAAAAAAAAACCCCAAATGTAAGCACACCTGTGGCTTTTTATTATTCTTTGTCCAAAGTGTCCTACCTTTCATTTCTCTCTACTATAATTCACCTGTAATTGCATTCCCTACCTCTCTTGTTTATTGAGACTCAATAGAATTGTCTTAAAAACATTTTTGTTACCTGTTACTAAGCAGATTACTTTAAACATGACATTTTACTTCCCTTCTCTATTCCCATTTTAGTTCTCTTGCATCATGTTTCTTCAATCAGTTCTAAAAAGTATGTGGAAGCTACACTGGCCTGTGTTTTATTCCAACAGTTATCATTGTTCCTTTGGAATTTTTTAATTAACAGTAAGATGCTGCTCCAAAGGATAGAGCAGTTGCATTATCAATCTTCCTTTGCAGTGGTAAGAATTCATCTTCACAGAGATAAATCACTATTTGTATATGATTGGTAAACAAGTGCTTGTTTGCATTTTCTCAGGAGTATTACATTGTGATTATTTTAAAGTGCCATTTTTAATCTGAAAACCTCAGACTGCGTTGCAGGAATCTGGAAACTTGCAGCAGCCTCATGGCAAGTCTGCGGTACATACCCTGTACTTTTAGGAATAGGTAAAATGAAGTGGAGCTTGAACTTCCCAGCCATGGAATAATGAAGCTCAGTAGTATACTAAATGAAGATCAGAAAGTATGAGACTCTTTACAAGGGTTCCAGCAACTGTACTTTTAGAAGTATTTGACACGATTGTATGACAGGGATTGTCTAAATGAGCATAGTAAGGTTGGACATGAGTAGAGAAAAAACATTGATCACTGTTACAGATTGTAAGAATTTACATTCTTCCTTTAGCATAGCTAAAGTAACTACATAGTATAGGTGAGAATCTCAGTAATTAGCTTAATTTTTTCCTTTAAGGAACTTAGAGAACTAAGCAAAGACACAGAATGCCTACAGGGCATTTCTTGGTATAGGAAAAGGAGAAAAGCACAAGCAAAACCAGACTTAAATTTTCAGTCCTGTGGCCATATGTTCCTTTACTTCATGAAGTTCAGATCTCATTTTTTGTTGGCAAATCAACAACAAACTTCTACCCTTCTACTGTCATTCACTTGACTTTTTGCCAATGCATTAAAGCATTTTTTCCCAAAAGAAAACACATCACCAGCCTCATTTACTACTCCCTCTAAAAATACTTAAAGCACAACATTACATGCATACTTCTGACAATTGTGCTTTTGTAAAACATCATTCTCTGTAGCAGTTAGACAATAAAAGCTTTTTCATGCCAGAGATATATCGTTTTAAATACATGCTACTGACTAAGAACAGAGACACATAAACAAGAACCTTCCTTAAGATAATGTTCATTTCTTGTCTTTATAATCATAAAACATTTTACCGTATACAGATACAAGTCCGGGTAAACCCACAGTCATCCAGCCTTGAAACTCCCAGTTCCCCAAAAATTCTTAATATCTCAATGTTTGAAAGTTTTCCGTTTGTAGGTCAAAGTCAAGAGAAGTAGAAAAACTATTTTATAACACTTTCTTATGACAGTTTTATTCTTTTCTTGTCTCAAACTAATAATTCCTTTAGCCAAAATATCACCTTGTTTTGTACGTCAAACATTTCTACAGGTGATTGTCATCAAAGAACATAAGAAAAGTCAGGTGATTAAAGTTAAAAAATAAAATGCTAAGGGTCCTATAGCTATGATTAATACCAGAACAATTTTACCAGACTTTGCTGTTAAAGACAAAAAGTTCCTTTCACTTTGCTCCACGGGTATTACTCAAAATGGCAGGCAAAACCAGGAAAAACCCATGGGATCTGCAGAAAGTGCAAGCTGGCAGAACATTACAACAAACATAGTAAGTATTACTTGAATATTACACAGTGATCAAGTACTGTGTTTATATACCCATAATCATTTGAAGGACATAAATATAAGGTCTGTAAGCTTGTTATTCAAAACTAGGGACAGGGAAGATTAAAGTTGACTATCAAAATATCTCCTTGATGGAAAAATACGTTCACAGGTCTCATACTCAGTATCGTTAAGGATTACAAAATTTGTATATTCCAGTAATATCAAAGCAGAAACTACATGACCCAAAACCGATTCCTCATTTGTGATTTAGACTGTGGATTTTGTATTTGTACAAAAGGTGTCTTTCCACAGGTTGCTGTGCAATAGTCCCAGTCTCTTTGCACAGTGAGTCCTCTTTGAAGTCACACCTTTATAGCAGATACAGGCAAACACAGGACCCTCAGAGCTTGCCTATATAGTAACTGCAAGCAGATAGCTAATGGACTGTAGCTCACAGTCACTTGGGAATAAACTCAGGTGTAAACACTGTGGTTTACAAACCATTTAATAATTTTGGTGCAGAGCCTGCACAGAAAAGTTACTCCACTGCACTCTGAGAACGAGTCAACCTAATGTGGTGTTCCCCAGGGGTCGGTGTTGGGGCCCATCCTCTTCAACATCTTTGTGGATGATTTGGATGAGAGAATTGAGTGC
>VWZZ01004268.1:0-53439 GCA_013399095.1 Psophia crepitans | reverse complement strand
CTGTGTCCAGTTTTGGGCCCCTCACCACAAGAAAGACATGGAGGCCCTGAAGCGTGTCCAGAGAAGGGCAACGAAACTGGTGAAGGGGCTGGAGCACAGGTCTTATGAGGAGCGTCTGAGGGAACTGGGCTTGTTTAGTCTGGAGAAGAGGAGGCTCAGGGGAGACCTTATTGCCCTCTACAACTACCTGAAAGGAAGTTGTGGTGAGCTGGGGGTCGGCCTCTTCTCGCAGATAACTAGTGACAGGACTAGGGGGAATGGCTGCAAGTTGTGCCAGGGGAGGTTTAGGTTGGAGATTAGGAGAAATTTCTTCTCTGAAAGGGTGGTCGGGCATTGGAACGGGTTGCCCAGGGAGGTGGTGGAGTCACCGTCCCTGCGGGTGTTTAAGGAAAGGTTAGACACAGTACTGAAGGACATGGTTTAGTGGGTAATAGGTGGGGGGATGGTTGGTTGGACTGGATGATCCTTGAGGTCTCTTCCAACCTTAATGATTCTATTCTATTCTATTCTAATATCCCAAGTCAAGGAGTTCCTCAGGTTTCTCCCTGTCTCCATAAGACTTTCATTGCTGGCCTTGGCAGCATGACCACAGATTTCACCTGCCAGAGCACAACTGGTTGCTAGTCCAAGACAGGTCGGCTCTGCCTAAATAAAAGAACTCACATGAGAACTGACAGCGTAAACCAAAAGACCTTGAGTTTAAATTGCTTCATTCACTTTCCTACTCCCAGATAAACTGAGGCATTTTAAAACAGGGAGACAAGGAGGCTGTGGCTACTACTGTGAAGGATATTTCTGAAGTAAATACCCACCAGAATTGTGAGACAATTCCACACTATTTCTTTGTTACCAAATAAGGATACCGAAAGCAATGAACAAGCAGAAACCCCTTACCCGGGGAGAAGTCTAACTGTCGATAAACTTTCATACTTATATTAACCTCGCTGAGACAGTGCTAGAAGAAGAAAAGACAAGAAGTAGTGAAGCATTTTGGTGACATCTTGAATAGCAAATTGTATAATGAGCTCATGCCTCTTCTGTTTGTTAAAGAAATAAGCACTTACTGAACAAGGAACAGGTAAAGATACGATTAAATAACCTTGGTCACAGCTCCAGTTCTTCATTAGCTCATGCATTAAAGCATCACAATTCCTCAGCTGAAATCAGAGATTTTAGAAGTGTTCACCACTGGTGCTCAAATGATACAATTCAAAAAGAGGACAACTTTGAAATATTATGAGGATTTATTTTTTTCTCATTTGCTGTCATCTTACAGTGTAATACTTCTCTGAGCTAAAGACTGAATGGGGAAGACAAGTGCATATAGTTTGGTTTTGTTATTTCCAGTTTAGTTACAGAGGTCTGAGATATAGACTGTAGAAAAACCTTTAATCCAAACATCAAAAATAAGACTCACGTTTGAGCACTAAAAGACTCAATAACCCTTACAATATACCTATGAAAATATCAAAATAAGTTTAAAATTTTTACAGTCATCTGTTGGGATATTTGTTTCTCATGTCAAGTAAACCAAGTAGTAAAATCTGCTGAACCATGGCTAGGTGTTTATCTATTGAAGGTGAAGAAAGCTGCCCTTGCAAACAAGCACTTACATTTTATTTTACCCTCGGCCACCCACAGTGTGTTTACTCATCACACACACAAACTTGCTGTAAAGTAAGCAGGAGGATAATTCTGACTTAATTTTCAAGTTTTAATACTATGCATGAGTGATAAAATTAAATTTAGACTCCAAGTAAATATGCAGGGGTTCAAACACACAGGTTGGTTAAGAGCTTTCACAAGTAGGCAAACAAACAACAAAAGAAATCTAAAAAGGTGTAACATAATAGCGTATAAGAGAGACCTCTGTCAGACAGAGTCATAGACTCTGGTTCACAGAAATCCAAAAGCCACCTATATGATTATACCTGTAAACCTATGTTTAATCAACCACACACAGAGCTGACTGATCATTGTATCAAACGAGTAAATTTGATGTAAATGGGGATATCCCCGGATCCAAGCTTATCAATTACTTCTGCACAACAGGGATCTGCTGTGAAGAGATGTGTTGATAACGAAAGATGAAGACTTTTCTCCCAGTTTTCCAGATGCAAAACATTCTTCCTTGGAAACACTGAAGATCCTCTGAGGATGCATAAACTCGGATTCTTGACCAGATCTTAACCTAACCCTCAGGAACAGCCATTACTCCTGTGCCTCTGGTGTTGCTGGGAGGAAAGGAGGAAAGAGGAAAAGAGAGAACAGGCTCAGCCCACTCCTGCTGCTGAGACATCAAAGTTTATGTCACAAGGTAGCTCTCCCTCACTGACAGCAGCAGTGATGTATAGAAGCAGCAGGGATAAGTAGATTAATAAATTCTACCTTATTTTATTTAGAGTTGGCCATGGGTTTTCCCTGCAAAAGGGGCCAAACAAAGGGCCCTCATGGTACCCTCAAGGGTACCCTCAAGGTACCATAGTAGTTCCTTGGCTAGCAAGTTCTTTTTGCCCAGTGTTTGTTTAAATTTAATACTAACAGTCTCGTTTTCCAAATTAAAATTTAAGTAGAGCTTGGCAGGTGGATAATATGAGATTAATAGGAGCCTTTCACTCAAAGTTAGACATAAAAGGTTATGCACACAAATGAAACTGTTACTATATTAAAAAACACATTTAATTATTTGTCAAGATGAGAAAGCATGTGAACTTCCACAAATAATGAAATTCTGAGGTGTAGATGTCTGAAATTTACTGCAGTCACAGCCTAGAAAGAGTACAAGAACTAACTACAGGAAGAGTACACTCGTTTTTCTGAAATGCCTGGTGAATGCTGCAAGTTCCACACATTTCAGTTTAATTTTTTTTTAAAAGAATAACGAAATTGCTAAGTAAGTACAGGAACTTGTGGAAACCTCTAGCAAAGTTGTGTGCAAGAAAACAAATACCAATTATATTGTATTATTGGATTTGCATTACTACAGGAACAAATCATAGAACCTATTGGAGGAGATCCTTCAGCAGCAACTGCTGAAGTAAGAGAAATCAGCATAACAGCTTTACTAGCTCTTTGAGCTTTGCTTCCAAACATATTTTAATACTAATGAGTACCACATATATTGCAGACAGCTGACTAAATAAAAAAGGCCATCAAGATTATCTATTTTTGCTAGTCCTTGGGTGTAGGCAGTCTAACTAATGTAAACCAGAGAGATAAGTATCAGTAACTTATGAAAAATGCCATTACAGCATGCTAGAAGCAAAACAGGCATGTGAAATGAGAGGAACAGAACTCAATATAGCGTGCAATGACTATAAGCTTCAGTGCCCACATACTAAGCTTTCTGTACTGTAATGGTCTGATACATTCATTTTGACCCAGAGACCAGAGATAAATTGTCTTAGCAATACAAACAAACAGCTAAGCAATTAGGGCAAAGGTTTTGGAGAACACAGTGATAACATCTAAAAGCATTGTTGGGTGATGGGGAAAAACAGCCCTGGAGATAGGGGGTTTAATCTGAAGTAAAAGAGAGAGTATAATTGCTTCTCCAAATTACAGTGCACTAAAAAAGAGCAGACAAGCAACTGGCACTGGTATTTGTCTGGCATCTATTTCAGTGTATCCAAACTGAAAAGTAATTTTCATTGTCCCATTTAGAGTTAATAAAGTTTTGCCTATAAAAAGATAGATTTTGCATGTGCAGCTGTGAAAGTGTCAGAGCTGAGAAATCCATGAGGAACCACAAGGTTCCAAAGAATTTCTATCGCTTACATTTCCTTCAAGTAAATTATTAAAATAGAGTTTCCAGGCACTGAGATTAACACAGTAGTCAAACAACCAAAGCAACAATTTTATCTATCAGCTTTTACGTATCAGCCCCACAGATGTGCACTAGTTGCAATGCAAAACATTGGCTGTAATAACGTCTATTATCCCCCGGGCACCGAAACAGAGGTAGCTAGAATTTAACTTAAACTGTGTGTTGATTTAGCAATGAGCATTTGGTTTTTGCTTTAGAACTTTGCACAAAATGTTATCTATATAAAAACAAAGTACTATATACATTTGGAATTAAGTGAAACATCAGGCCTAAAATACATTTCTTCAAGCTGAGTAGGGTTACCCAAGAAAATAGCCATAGCAGATATAAGATAATCTCTCAAATTAATGCTAAATTTTGTTGTTATGAATGTTCTTGTACACAATAAGATTTATTAGATGGAGATGCCTGCTTATTGCAAAATATCTAAATTTGATTTTTGTGAAAAATTTGCGATATGGAGGAGATAAATGCACATTGTCTTTAATTGCAGCTGAATGACCAGCAGTCTCATAGTGTTCACCTAAGGAATGAAATTGGTATTGTTTTTAAATGCATAGTGAAAAGAAGAGGCATACAGCAGGTTTTTTACTAAAGAATTCATTCTTCCTTCTTGGATTTTTCTTTAAAATATGTTTCTTTTAAAAAATCAATAAGAGAGTTTGAAAGACACATAATTCAAACATCTATGAGAGAGGTATTTTTGGAGCTGTCGTAAATGATCGTCTTAACTCCACCCCATATACCGAACTCCTATGTAATTTAATGCATTGAAAGTAGGTGTATGTCTTGCTCCATTGTGTAGTATATGGTAGTATACAAAAGTTAACAAAAGCCACCTGAATGAAATGAACAATTATTTATACTTCAGTAAGGAAAAACACTTTACTAATAGTTCCAAGAATAAGGTTGTACGGAGATTAGCAAATGAGGCAAGACTGCAAAACATCTTGGCAAACACCAAATTAACCCTTAAAAACACAGAAAAAAGTTTTAAATCTTTTTCCTTAGGGTAAGTGGACAGTCTACCTTCTTTCTGCGCAGAAATAAATTAGAAACTCCTTTTTTTTTTTTTTCCGCTCAAACTCCACTATGAAACACATAACCAAATCAAGCCATTTTAGTTTATGACTGAAATATTATTTCACAGGTTCTTTTGAAAGGCTTTAAATAGATTTTCATGACATTGTTAATTATGAAATACTGAAGAAATCACCCATAAACAGCACTCCCTAACTACACTACTGTTCTCCACATCTGTAATAAAATTTTCTTTCCTCTCTTCTTCCTCTAATCCATTAATAACAACCTATCAATTAACAACACTGAGCTCCCTTAACTTTCACTTCTAGTTCCTGCATTTTTCTCTGCCTGATACTGCCCCAGAAATAATGTTTGTAGGAGAAACATGTTAGAAAGTCAACATCACTTCTTAAGGAAGTGGCTATGGAGAAGAAGTCACTCTTCCAACTAGAAGGCAGTATTCTGGCTTGCAGTGATGTACTGCCAACACAATGCTCAAAGGATAGCAGGATAAAGCTCAGATACGGGTAAGGCAAAATTTATACCCCCTGCCTTAGAGAGAACGTTGGGATTTTTTTATCCCCGTCCTCCCCTTCACTGCCACAGCGTGAACCCCTAGGAAAATAAGTGGTGCCTTCGTGCCTTCAAGATCTTCTCCACCCTTTTTACCCCAATGGCTTATACACACCCACCAGCAGGGGTGGGCTTTTGATTTGATAGGTGGGCTGCCTTACTTTCTGTCACAGGAGTAGCCCAGGGAAGCAACTGCAGAAGGAAAAAGAAAAGACAACTGATATATGCAATTTCAAAAAGATTTTTTTCTGTTGAATGCTGCCAGTAAAAAAACCCATGCATCCACATGGCTCGTGGATGGATCTAGACCAAATTAGGAATGATGTACGTATTTTAGTTACAAACACTGTGAAGCCCTATCACTGTGCTTTGCCTTTACCTCAATATAGTTTTACGTAAATGGAAGCAATAAACACAATGAAGTGCCTACGACTAGAATAGGTATATGCATATAATTCCTATACATCAAATTTAATCTCACATGAAAAATGTAAAAGTTGAAACTATTGCAAACCCACAAGATCAAGGTCAAAAGAAAATGTATGATAATTTATTTCTACCTGTGCCATGGTAACAGACAAAGTCATACTTCTCTGTGCACTGCAATCATCATGTTTTTCCATCTCCCCCGCCACAGGGAAACAAGTAGCATGCTTGGCACTTTATTTTGTGTAACAATGAGAGACCGAAGTGATCTGATAAGAAGGGTTACACTGTCATCTTCAGCAAAGAATGTACTTTAATGCTACATTTTTCAAACTTTCATCACAGATGCTTTTAAATGCAGTTAATATTTTCAAGTGTCACAGAGCTCGACGAGGACAGTTATGTGCAGTGTAATATGAATCTTAAACTGGAAATCTCAACAAATTATGAAACCCAAAACCTTTATAAAATGATTCGTCTCTCTACTAGTTTCATCCTCACACGTACAGACAAAACATGACGATGTTGAAGACTATGAATCCAGTATACCTCTTTGCACCCTTTTCAATACCAAATTAAGAAGTTGCCTTATTTCTATTCTCTAACATGCTACTGAGATAAATAATTTCTGAGTAAAACAAAGCTACAAATGCAAGTCTTACTTTGGTCTGAAAACAGAGATTCTTTCTAAACTATTCCTTATACAAGACAGATATTTGCACCCATACATACCAGAGTCATCAGACCCCCTTCATGAAAAATTCTATCCCTACTCTAAAATTCTGTGAAACGATTAGAAAACTTATTAAGCCGAGTTATATGAAATGTCATGTTTTAGTAGAAGCTTCTGTTTCCAAAACAACCTTTTATTTCAGACTTTTCCATCAGATCTGAACCATTTCTTGCATAAAGACTTACATAATATATGCACTTAGTTGTATTTTAACAGCCTTCACAATAGTCTGTTTTCCAGAAAAGAAAGTATAACCGCAATGCCAAGTTGAGCTGATGGGGGTTGGTTAAGCTTCTCATTAAACTGATCGTCAAGTACATGTAAGCATTTTTCCCTTAGTGTGGCGACTTGCCAATTTAACATTGGGGAAATTCAGATGTTTATAAATTAAGTTTATAAGTTTTTTGAAATGACAAATCGGATTTCGAAAACTGAAACATGAGTTTGTGTGTCTCATTGTGTTATGGTGCAGTGCCCTCCACTGGCCAAATATCCTCACTTAAAAGAGCAAAATTCTCTGAAGAGTTACTCTTCAGACTAAAAACAAACAAACAAATAAAAAACCCTCCAAAAAACCCTCAGAAGCAGTGTCAAATTCTTCGAAAATGTTACGACATAATGGGACCAATTTATACCAATGCCAGCCTTGCTTTCATATTACATGGTAACAAAAATACTTTGGGTGCTGAAAGAAATCCTGAAACAGCCTGTTAAGAGAGTTTGAAATTAAAGGTGACAATACAAAAATAGGTGGTACTAAAAAGTGTGACTTAACACAAGGCCTTATAATGGCAAAAAGCATACAATCAGAATAGCAATTACTACTGTCTATTGAATTTTCACTATTTTACCTTTTTCTGTTCAAAAATGACAGACCCTCATCTAAATTTCTCTTTGAAGCAATTAATAATGCTTTTGAGTGCAGTGGACTGAACTAGTTGCATCAGTACTAGCTAGACTAGATGTACCTGAGAGCGAGGATAAGTAAGCAGCAAGAGCCAACAGCACAATGAGAAAGCTGGAAACAAGATAGAAAGACAGACAGTCTCTCTCTCTCGATTTTATATTTGTTTCAAAAATATGAATGAAATGTAAATGTAGTCATAGCAGACAAACTGTAAAAGAAATATTCTGTATGCCAACCAACCTTGCTGATGTCATTTGGCCAACTGACTCCCCTTGGGTGATGTTACCTCTTCTAATACTGTTCCCTTCACTAGCTTATTGGTGGCCGGTATTGCTTCATCACTTTCTCCAATACCTATATTAGCTCTGTAACAACATGGGCAGTATTTACATGATACATCAAGTGCCTGATCGCACATTCAAAAATTAAGAAAAATATAATGCACAAACATGAACAAAAGGACAACAGGTGGCACAATAAATCTAGCTGATGATTAAGGACCCTAGCTGCCCCTATATTGGTAATAAAAGCATTATTAATGAGCTTTCAGTAGATTCAATTATCCTACACAAGATTACTATCTAATTACTAGATCTAATGATATTCAATGTGGTATATTTGCTGGTGATAAGGTGAACTGTTTCTTTAGCAAAACTAAAAGCAATAATCTATAGGAGCAAGTTATGACAAAAATACAAAGACAAATAGTGTTTGCACAGATAGACCCAAACCATAGAAAGACTGAAAATGTGCTTCGTGTCACGAGCTGCACACTGTTGGATTTTCAAGCAGAGCCCGAGATGATGGACACAAAAATATTCTTAAGGCCATGATAAAACCTTCACTGCCATCTGCAGTTGGAGGGAACGACTGGTAGGCTGAAATAAAGCTGAAGGATAGATTTAGCAGCCCTTTTTTCAAGTGCTGACCAATAACTTGAAAAGAGACTACAGGACCATATTATTTGAGCACACTGAGAAACTCTGTCTAGTGGAGGGTGTCCCTGCCCATGGCAGAGGGTTGGAACAGAGAAGGACAACGAAACTGGTGAAGGGTCTGGAGCACAAGTCTTATGAGTAGTGGCTGAGGGAACTGGGATTCTTTAGTCTGGAAAAGAGGAGGCTCAGGGGAGACCTTATTGCCCTCTACACCTACCTGAAAGGAAGTTGTGGTGAGCTGGGGGTTGGCCTCTTCTCGCAGATAACTAGTGACAGGACAAGAGGGAACGGCTGCAAGTTGCGCCAGGGGAGGTTTAGGTTGGAGATTAGGAGAAATTTCTTCTTGGAAAGGATGATTAGGCATTGGAACGGGTTGCCCAGGGAGGTGGTGGAGTCACTGTCCCTGGGGTGTTTAAAGAAAGGTTAGATGTGCTACTGAAGGACATGGTTTAGTGGGTAATAGGTGGTAGAGGGACAGTTGGACCAGATGATCCTGGAGGTCTCTTCCAACCTTAATGATTCTATGATTCTATGAACTAAATGATCTTTGAGGTATTAATGTAAGCTTTAAGACCGATCATAAATTTTACAGTTTGTTCCATTCACTTTGTATAAAATGTCTGTCCTAGTGGGCAATGCAGGAAACTAGTCATATTTCATACCTGCCAATCCTATGAGCTACTTCCACTAGGAAAAAAGAAAACCCAACCCTGTTCCTAAACTGTTTTAAGGAGAAAAACTAGATGCCAAGACTAATCATGAAGCATCTGCCTTTTAACTATAGTTGCACAGATTACTAACAATGGTGGAATTTTCCACTCCAGTGAACAGCAGTTCTGTGTCCCCCCCAGTCTCTGTAGACTCCAATTCTGGGGCAGTGGGGAGCAATCTTGGTGCTCTGTTTTTCCAGGGGGCCTAGAGTGAGCACAAACACAGCCAAGAATAACTTCTTTGCCTCAGTAAGTCTCAATCCTCACAGAGGGCTCTGTTCCTCATTAAAGGTTAATTCGTGATACTCCTTTTGTATCAGGAATCACCAATGACGATACAGAGCAAGGCATTGTCAACTTCACCCTCAGTCTCAGTTTCCCTTGTGAGAAGAAAGTGCTACATTGTCGGCCTTGAGGTTTTGCAGCCATTGCCTTACTTCAGATCTGCCTTTCCACGCTTCCTCAGGGTTCTTATATAGCTTATGGCAATCAGCCATTTCCTCTTTTTTTTTTTTAAAGCAGATATTCCCACTTCCTTTGATTGTGCAATAACCACATGCTAATGCTGGGTTGTTCTGCTAATCGTTTTGCAGATAAGATCTCCCTCATACAATCTAAGAGTGGTTTTTCATACTATGAGTTTGGAAGAAAAAAAAAACTGGAGGTAGCAACAGTGGATATCTGGTTGCTTGCGTGTTCAGATCTCTACATTTCTACTACACCGTTTTAAGATCTCAAGCTGAAATAATGAGCCATTTTCATAACCACCTTACAGAGAGATTAATACATAGGAACGCAGCAGTACATAAATGCTTTCTAAACTTTTGTATCAAATTGATTTGGCCAGAATTGTATTAAACTCACAGTTCCTTAACACGGTTTGACTCTGTTGTTGACAGGGCCTCAGAAAGAAAACCAACTGTTGGTCTCGCTCTCAGCCCATGAGAAGTAATTAAGACCCCACTTTCCCGTGGGGAACAGGTGTAGCTATCACTTCCCTGGCAGCCTGTTCCAGCTGAAGAGTTATTACTACAGCTGTTCAGCTGACAGCAATTACCACTGAGGATGGTCATTGTATGTGGATCTCACCTTCTAAAGGTTTCCTCCCAGGAGAGTTGATGTGATGACTGCTGAACTGCAGCATTACACTGCTTTCTGCTAAGAGACCAACTGACATTTACCTTTACGTGACCTTACTGAGCTACAAAATGTATACTCAACCACAGTTGCTTAACCATGCTGACATATAGAATTTCTAACTTTTGCTTTTTCTTACAGTGTAAAGAGCTTTAAACAGCACAGCTTCAAACCACAAAACTCTGAAAAACAAAAACAGGATGTCTGCTTCTGAAGCTGGTGCTGTGTGTATTTTTCCTGAGACCATGCTATCTGGGACCAGGTTGGTGTAATCTTTCAATACAGTCTATTGGCCAAATTCTCTCTTTCCTGCTGGAAGATTAACTCTGGTGTGTATGATAGAAAATATTTTCATGGCCAAGGTTTGTTGTCATCACAGTCTGCGTAACAACAGACCCAGCTGGAGGAAAAAAAAATAATTAGGGCTTAAAGTTACATCCAGTGGTCTCCTTCACTCTTGCAAAGCTCCAGTGAAGCCAGGAAGAATCCAGAAAGAGACAAACACCATTTGCACAATTCAACACAGGAAACAATGACAGCAAGAAACCAAATCACATATAGCAGATACTCTTCCCACTCACAGAAGCTGCTCACTGCTCCTTAGTAAAGCATACCAAGTCTCTGAAGGTGGCAGAACCTTTGCTGCTTCTTTTCTAGAATCTTTTCCCCCTTGGATGATATAGGTACTGGATTTATCGCACATGACAACTGCAGTTAGTGGCAGGGTGTACAAGTTAATACCGCCTGCCTCCTCCAGGTTATTGTGATTCAAAACATGAAATCAAGGGCCAGCAGATAGGACTCCTCTGTAAGGACACGATAATACCCAAAAAAATGAAAAGAAGCAAGCAAAGAAACAGGTAGCAGACTCAAGGCTATCTGAAATAGGATGCCTCAGCACCTTCCACACCAACTACAAAACATCACATCACAAGACTCCCTGTGCACTGGGCAGAGTTCCTTCCCAGCCAAATGAACTCTCAATTGCCGTAGGCTGCAGCCTTACAGCTGCATGTCCCTTAATCAGAGTTAACTTGCAGGGCTTCCCTGGTTTGTAACCGCTCCCTGCAGGCATCTCTCCCTTCCAAGATTCGCCACGCTATACTGTATTCAGTTCATACAAATGTTTAATTTACACAGGACCTCAGCAAGCTGCTCGCTTGTGCTCATCATTTTAACTGCTATTGTTTTTTTCTTCTGCAAAAGTGGGTTTGATACTGCAAGAGTACATTAGTGCAGGTCTGCAGGTCTTGTAGTTGGCTATCTTCCTTGTCAATCAACCCACATACCCATCCCCAAAGGCTGTGTCACTTAACACAGGTAAAGCACATCTCAAATATAATTTCTGGTTTGAATCAGCTGTTGGGAGTGACTGGTCTTAAACATCCAGACTAGGAAGAAGGATTGAAAATCCAATCAGGTTTGTCCCTGCTCTAATTCTGATGTGTGTTTCTCCATTCTTTATTTTCTCACGTACCAAATTCATATGCACTTTGAGAGGTTTTATTCACCTTTTTGTTGCATATGGACACAGATCAAGAAATAGCAAGCTTACAGCTTACTCATTTACAGACCTCAATAGCATCAGCTCTCTCCTCAAATGTGTATCTTGTGATACACATTATAGGCTGCATCAGATAGATAAAACAGTCCTGCCAACAATGGAGGGGAGACAAAACTTAAACCAGAAATCACAGCCTGTCTCTCGCTTAATCAGTGCCACTTGGAGTAACGTCTTGCCTCCTTCATTAGTAAACAATCTGTTACAAAGATACAGGAATTTGTCATGTATTATTTTTACAAGCAGGCCTACTTCTCTACCAGGTCCTCTGTCCTTCTGTCACAACATCTGTGTGCGTGCAGTAGGAAATGGTGAAGAAAGAGGGACTTCAAGGCACAGCATCATGAAGAAAGAAATTGAATTCTGCACTATGTTGAATCAAGCTGGATAAAGGATCCATATTCAAATTGATTTTACACTTTCCACTGAAATTCAGGTGACACAAAAAGTGCTGAGTGGTTAGCAAGAAAGAGCAAAGTGATAAAAATGAATTCTGCACTATGTTGAATCAAGCTGGATAAAGGATCCATATTCAAATTGATTTTACACTTTCCACTGAAATTCAGGTGACACAAAAAGTGCTGAGTGGTTAGCAAGAAAGAGCAAAGTGATAAAAATGAATTCTGCACTATGTTGAATCAAGCTGGATAAAGGATCCATATTCAAATTGATTTTACACTTTCCACTGAAATTCAGGTGACACAAAAAGTGCTGAGTGGTTAGCAAGAAAGAGCAAAGTGATAAAAATGAACTTTCCAGCTCTACAAGTAACATTATCAAGATTTAGACCTCTAATGTATATTTTAATTTAGATACTGTTACCAATATATGTAGAAGACTAAACCTAAAGACCAAGAAAATATGCTGTAATGAGTCAAATATAATCACTGGTTTTTTTCTAGGTTTCAAAACCCAGTCAAAACATCAATTTGCAGTCTCTCTATGCACTTGATGGAGTCAATCTTCCAACCGCCCAGCAAAGAATCTGAAAAAGTGGGTGTGTAAGTACACCATGCAATAAGGTAATCTAAACATTTATTCTTAAAAACTGCACTATTCAAACTCATTTAAATTAACACGTCTATTTAATCTGTCAGATTTGCTTAATCTCTAACAACATCATTGTTAATCAACTTTGAACACTTCAGAAGCAGCCAGTATAAACCAAAATAGATTCAGTCAGGTCAGCAACCACATCAGATTTTTACCCCTGAGAGCCTAGGCCAGAGATACTCAGCAAGAACTTCAGACAGCCACAGAACTGTATCGTGAATATGACGCCTTTGTTTCCTAGCTTGGGAGGTTGCATTTTTTCACATTTTTGTCCACAAACATCATCTCAACTATCTAAAGGTTCCAAAGCAGATATATTTCTACAGAAAGGTATCTTAACCTCAATTTTCAAGCTTGCTATTTAATTTTTACTAACACCTTCCATCTTCTGTCAGGTCAGTATACCTTCTCTAAGCTTGCCTGCATCACTAACATCGGAAATCCAATGCTGGATATATTAACCAGTGAAACCTGGGCAGTGCTGCAACCCTCTGAACTGGTTTACTTTCACTCAAGACTCATTCTTAAACAGCATTATCAACAGTTTCCAACCAGCCTGATGGGTTTTGCTGAGCAACCACTTTAGTTACTGTGAGACTAATGCAGATGTGCAGGCTGATGCAAGAAATGTTTGTCCAAAGTAGGAACTCTATTTTTTCTCCTGGGAAAATATCTGCCTTCTTACACAATGAAGGGAATCTTGAAGACAGTATGGCCAAATGTAAAGGTTATTGTCAGAGAACATCCCCCTCCTAACATTTGTCTAGCAGAGAGGATTTCAGAAGAATCTGCTGTTCACATTACAGAAAAAAAAAAAAATCACCTCAAAACATTATGGTTGTAGATCTGATATTTCATGTTTTGTAATCATCATAGCAGCTCACAAAGTCTAAAAAATGACCAGTTACTGGCTTTGGAACAAAGACATACTGTGAGATTGATTTTGTAACTCATAACACTTGTTGAAGGCAAGGAAAACTTTGCCTTTTGGCAGCTTGACAAAGTCAAGCTTGACTTCACAAAGAAGTGCTCCATGCGAAACTGTCATCATCATAGCATACTATCATTAACTGGTACGTGAAAGCCATGTTTTCACTTACTTTGCAAACTGAGAAGGTTCGCTGCATATATATATATATATGCAGCGAACACCCTTGTTTGGCTGAATTCTAGACTAGGAACAATTTTTGTCTAATTCATTGACTGCATTTGTGAACCTAGGATGAAGATTTGTCGCACTAGTTATCCATTGCGTGTTACTCCCAAATGAGATAAAACCACTTCCTCCTAAGTAGTTCACTCCAAGGGTAAAAAAAAAACCCAACTAATTATCAAAAATTAAACTTAACTGGTACATAACTCCAGAGCATGAAACAACACCTACACGAACAAACAGAATAACTGTTTATTCTAGCCAGGTAAATAAGCAGAATAAAAGTGGAGCTTTTACCAGAAAAAAAAATAATTATTTCCCCATCACAAATTTCAAGGCACACTAGTGTACGGAATATATTACTAAGTGTAAAGCAAAAGCCATGCTGTTTTGGAAAGCTCACACACCAAAGTAAGTGGAGCACACGTTAAGACTTACCTACTTATACTTCTGCTAAAAGACAAGACAAATAATCATGCTAAGTATATCTAATATTCACATAGAAGGCATACACATATCAGGCAAATACAGTGTTAATATCTTACTGTTTGCATTAGAAATGGCTGTTTAAAACCAAAATCCATAAATACATCATGTTCTGTGCTTGTCCAATGAAGTTCACAATTTGAATAATGAGATACGACATTTCTACTCAAGAATCAGGACAACTCTCAAATGAATGCATCCTACTAAGTCGAATTACACACATATAAAATGAGATTATCAGCGATAAAGGTAAAATCTGGCATGCTTGAAATTTAGAAGCATAAAATGGTGTTTTGACTTTTTTTTAATATATTATCTTTATAACTTTACATTACAACTATAACTTTCAACCTTTCCCTTTCCGTACATTTGAAGTTCATTACAAATATTCAGAAGCTAAGATTTATACATATATTATATATAGTGGGCTTTAGAATTTAGTAATTGTTAATTTAGCAATATTCAGCTGCAAGAACATTCTGTTTATATGCATCTGATATCCACATGAAGAGGAATTAATGAGTTGATTTATATTGCTTTAAACTCTGTAGCATATTACTTCAAATACTCTTTGGTTTTTTGCTTTTGGGTTTTTTTGATTTGTATATTTGGTTAGCTCTCTATTATTCCGTTTCTCACTTTCCACACAAGAGAGAAATGCATTTAAACTCTATAGTGCACTATACAGAATAACATACAATACCACCATTTTTCATGCACTACATATTAGAAATAAGAATAAAACTGTTTCTTTCCAAATGCAAAATCCCGTGCTTGTATTGTGCTAATTTAAAAAAAAAAAAAAAAGAAAAGAAAAAAGAGAGAAAACCCACTAATTTGAATGGAATAATTTATAATTCTCTGATTTGAAAGAAATTCCAAAATACAGCATGCTGGGAAAATACATGCAAGAGTACATCTGGTATAAAAGCATAGTATAGTTACTACAGATTTAGCAGACATATCACATATGTGAGTTACCTGGACAGCAGGTAACGTGATGTGAAAGAATACATCTAAAAAGCAATCTCACTTCAGATTATAATCACATTGCTTTTAAATTCATCCCGAACACCATTATCTATATTTTTCCCTATTTGTAGGCAAGCAACAACTTCTGACTTTCCAATCTCAGATATTTACCAAAGGGTTTTTCCAATGATAATTCCATATTTTCTCTTGTAAGAGTGAACTCGGGCAAGATTTTCACCAACATTAACATAGCATTGTAGTGCTTTAACCTTGGCTAAACACCAGGTGTCCACCAAGCTGCTCTATCACTCCCCTCCTCAGCAGGGCAGAGAGGGGAGAGAAAAAAAATTAAGGTGGAAAAACAACTCCAAAATTGTGGGTTTAGATAAAGGCAGTTTTATTATAGCAAAAGCAAGACTGCAGATGGAAGCAAAGCAAGGAAAAAACCAAAAGATTATTCTCTACTTCCCATCAGCAGGCGATGTCCGGCCACTTCCTGGGAAGCAGGGCTTCAAAACGCGTAGTGGTTGCCCCAGAAGACAAAATGTTGAAAAAAAATGAATGCCCCCCATTCCTCCCTCCATCCCTCAGCTTCCTATTGCTGAGCAGACGTCATATGGTATGGAATATCCGTTTGGCCAGTCTGGGTCAGCGGCCCTGCCTGTGTCCCCTCCCAGGATCTTGCCCACCTCCAGTCTACTGCTGAGGGGGTGGAAGAAGTGTTGGAGACACAGCCTTGATGTGTGCCGGCACTGCTCGGCAGTAGCCAAAACACTGGTGTGTTATCAGCACCTTGCTGCTACCAATGCACAGCACTGTAAGGGCTGCTACGAGGAAATTAACTCCATCTCAGCCTGACCCAGTACAAGCATCCAAACAACTACTTAGTCCTTCACGAGCTTGAGCCAGCTGTACTGTACCTTTACGCCATACGTCACTGCTAACCCAGGAGTTCTGTTCACCAACAGTTTATATAGTTTCTGCGTGTAAGATAAAGCCTTAGTATGACACCTGAATGTTCTGGTCCATCCAGACCTTGCTGTATGCTTTAATGATCTGCTTCACATTTGAAATTTACTCCAGAATTCCCATCCCCAATAATGGAATTGTACATTATAGGACAAATCCATGAAGGTTACTCAAAACACAATACTGGAGTGTCCTGCATGAAGACACTATTAGGCTTATTTCAAGAAATAGACATTCGCTAAACCAAATACAAGGGAGATGAAAGATCATTCAACAGCTGGACTTTGGACCTTGACAGGCTTAAGAGGTAGGCCTGCCCAAACTGCATGAAGTTCAACAAGGCCAAGCACAAGGTTCTGCTCCACTCTGGTGAGACCCCTCCTGGAGTACTGTGTCTAGCTCTGAGGTCCCCAGTAGAAGAAAGATATGGAGCTGTTGGAGCAAGTCCAGAGGAGGGCCACAAAGTTGATCAGAGGGTTGGAGCACCTCTCCTATGAGGACAGACTGAGGGAGCTGGGCTTGTTCAGCCTGGAGAAGAGAAGGGTCTGGGGAGACCTTCTAGGAGCCTTCCAGTACCTGGAGCAGACCTACAGAAAAGCTGGAGAGGGGCTGTTTACAAGGGCAGGGAGTGATAGGACAAGGGGTAATGGCTTTAAACTGAAGGAGAGGAGATTTAGATTAGACACAAGGAAAAATTCTTTCCTGTGAGGGTGGTGAGGTACTGGAACAGGTTGCCTAGAGAAGCTGTGGAGGCCTCATCCCTGGCAGTGTTCAAGACCAGGTTGGATGGGGCTTTGGGCAACCTGGTCTAGTGGAGGGGGTCCCTCCCCATGGCAGGGACTAGATGATCTCTGAGGTCCCTTCCATCCCAAACCATTCTGTGATTCTATGAATTGCAGTGAACTCACTGATAATGGGCACTTTCTATCCTGGTCAATCCAAACATCTTCAGCATCTGTTTAATGATTTTATTTTCATATTTTCAGAACATAATTTCCTTACAAGTGTGCCTACTTTATCAAGATATTACACATAATGTCACATTTCTACTTTCAGGTTGTATCTATAAATGACTATTTCATTTATGTTTCTAATCAATTCATACATTATTTATATCAGGAGTGCTTTAGAGCTCAGACTGATTCAGAATTCTACAAAGTATGAACCTACCTGCAAAACTCAGTCTTAGGAACTATGTCAGCTGCCTTAAAAAGTGAAACAAAGACACCAACAACGCAAGACACCCGTCACACAGCAATGGTTCTCTTTCCAAGTGTCTACTCCCAATAAACGTAAAGCTAAACATACATTTTGTAGAAATGATCACATATAATGAAATAAAATCAAACTCATCATCCCTTCAAGTGCAGCCAACCAAAGAATATTTTAATCAGTGACAAGTCTCCCTCACCATTACTGAGCATTTATGTTATCAATTAAAAAGCTGTTGTTCCACTTACTGTGCCACATCAGATACAGTTGGCAGTGGTAACTCTTCTGATAAAAGGTCAATGTCATCAGTGTAGCTGTTGGCCCATGACATTTCTTGGGTATTCCTTTCTAGGCGTCTTTTCACTGCACAAATAATTAAAAGAAATCATAATATATTAGGGACACAACATGTACAACCTCTTTCCCTTGCTTAAACTATTGCGCAGTAGGTTAAAGAAATGGTTCCAATATGAGACATTGCTTTCTTTTTTTGTGAGAATCAGTGAAGTTGATGCTTAGAACATATGCCATACAAAAACATATATGTGCATATACAAATACTGAGGAACCTCTTACAAGAAAGTTGTCTTCTAGAGGACTGTCTCCCCGTACCAGAAATTCACCATACCCACAATTTCAACAGAAAATAGATAGAAACAATCTGGGTTCCATTTCCTCAGTTAATCCTATTTGATACGTATCCTTTAATTTCTCTAAAGCCCTCATTTAAATTTTATTGTTACTGTCATATAGACAGCGATTTTTTTTCAGATATTCTGTTTTGTCACTATATTCACCAGCGTCCAAAAATTCTCCTGTGGACCAGGGAAGAGCCTCAGGTATTTGAATGCAGTCAACTCAGCAGAGTAACCACAACAGATACAAAGCTGTATTGTAGCTCAGCTTATGTTCCAAGCATAAGCAAGCTATAAATTTCATTACAGCTTGGAAAGACATATGATGGACAACAAATGAAGGATTTCACTCACAGGTTGCAGAAAAAGTAGGGCAGGTAGCCCTGTAACAGCTCTAACCCCAATACTCACTTCCATCAAGTACAGGGCTGACTTCTTTCACTATAAATGTGAAGTATACATGTACCTGCCTTTCTGAGTTCAGTTTCATCAATGTTCATAAGCAATTTCTGCTCTAAGGTCTTTCCAATGTATTTTCCTGTATTTATTTTGTTCAAAAGCTATGGAATACATCTAGCTTAAATTGCTGTGATCTGAAATAGCAAATTTTTTCATGACTACTAGTGTTACTAACCATTTCTAAGGAAGCTATCTACCTATTTTAATTTTGATCATCCTTGAAACATACAGTTATGAGCTGGCAGAGCCTAACTTGGAAAATGCATAGGATGATGTATATAAGTTCAGGTGAGGGGAAAAAAAACATTTGGGAGGGTAGACTAAGTAGTATCACTTGTACATGCTGTGGTGGGCAAGAAGGAAAAACCCCACATGACAGGAATGAGAAAACTTGCCTCCTAGAAAACTAAATGGTTCAAATCTCAAGTTAATTCTATAGTACCATTTTGGTTGGACTACATTAAAGTTAAGTACTAAAAAGCATAGAACATCAGAGCGTGCTATTGGAAGAGCCATAGCATAGATAACAAGAAGTTAAATTTAAGTCTACAGAACATAATTATAAAATGGCGTAACTGAACACTGCTAAAGGACATAAAATTACAAAATTTATTTTATTTACATGTGCTGCATTTAATAACAATTAAACTATGTTTCCAGGCAAAATCCAAATCTTTCTGACAGTGGGAACATGAACTTCTGTGCTTTTCCAGCACCACTGAAACACTTCAGTTGTTCTAGAGGCATTTTATTTGTGAGACCTGCCAGTTCTGCACTTGTTCTGATACGATATTTTTTCTGTAAGAGAAGTATGTAGCCTTATTTCTGGACAAAGTCTTGAAATACATAGATCCAATATTTGAAGTATTTCTTTGGGAAGGCAATATACAGATTTGGAATAGGCTCGAATCTCTAAAGAAGTAACATCACACATGATCACAACTGCAAAATTTAACTGGGGGGTTTTGGCTTCAACTTCAGTAAAGTTTTTCTCATAGAAACCTAGCAGAATTTGAGAGTTGGCCAACGGCAGAGTTAGTCACTGTGAATAATCAAATTAAAAGGAAGACATTATATTGCTATCAATTTTTGCTACACAATGGACTGCTGAAATGGTAAGAGAAGGATCTAGTTAATTCATGGGGGATTGCTTTCTTTGTAGCACAGGATAGAAAATTACTGCAATGCATCTGTCACAATAAGAAGTAGGATTATGTTTTATTTCTGAAATTTTAAGGGTTTGGCCCATATTGCTTTATCAAAATTATCTCTGTCTCATCACACTGCTGTTTGCAATCTGCATCCATGTGTTCTTTTAAAAGAAAAAATCCTAATTGTTTACATTTGGCTTGCTAATTCCTTTTCTGAGAAGTGTTCACTACCACAATGTCTTTTTGCTCCATAAGAAGAGACAAGAGTAGCTTGCCATTTCCAAAAGCTTCACTTTTTCATTGTTCCCATGTGTGGGTGCAGTTCTGCTGTTACTGCAGGGTGTGCCTGGAACCCCTGCTTCTCTGACCACGGACCTTCTGCGGAGACATGTAGAATATAATTCTGGGGTTAGTGTCCTCACCTGGCGCTTGATTACCTACTCAAGCATGACAGGCTTTTGTTCCCTCTTTATGTAAGCTAAAAGCATGCAAATTTTCTCTTTGGCGAAGACTTTGCTATGATGATCTGTGACGACCATCCCACAAGTAGTACACATACATTTTATTCCCCAAGCATCTTGAAAAAGACAATGGTGTGATCATGCACTTTATACACACAGAAGTTCTGTGTGTAACGTATACTCCATAGTTCATTTTAGTAGTTGAACTGAAGATGTACATTTCGTTCCATAAAACTAAGTAATTGGGTAATGTCTCAAGGATTGTCTCCCTGCTTCTCCTCTCTCCTCCCATGCTGCCCACATGGTCAGATCTGTGGACAGAACAATTTTTGCCAGTTTGGTTAAAAAACATGCCTGTAGCGTACAGAATTATTAAGAGAAAGAAGAGCTTCTCCTAGAAGTGTTGCTTTTGAACATCAAGTTAAAGCAGAAATCACAGCTCTGAGGCCCATAATATTTGGGTGGTGATATTACAAGATTCCTTACTACTCTAAGAGCTACTTGATTCAATTTAGAGTCAGTTCACATTCATGTTTTCTAAAGTATTAAGCCACCACAAAAGAATTGTAAGCCTAATAATAAAACCTATTTATGCTTTCACCATCCATTAATTTTGTGTGATCCTGCTTTAAAATATTAACCCATAAATAATATTTTCTGGTCCACACATCCAGACATTAATGTCAATGGTAAACACAAATATCACATTCTCTGTTCTAAATATTTCCTGTCCTTAGGGTGACGGTCAGAGTTGTAAGTAGTCATTTTCTTATTTGAAGCTGTCTTCCTGGAATCAACTCAGTTTTGGAAGTAACTGGCACTTTCCCTGAGTGAACTTTCAAAATTCATTTAGACAGCAATTTCAGTCATAAATCAATATTCCCAAAATCACTCAAAAAGGATTTTTTTTTCTTAATGTCAAGAAGCTATAAGCTTCTGAGCAACAAAGTAATTCATAATAACCATTCACAATAATGCTTTAACTTTGAGGAAATGTGGAGCATTAAAATACACTCAACACATGGCAGTGATGTTTTCCAGAAATAAAACTCAAAGTTGTAAGGTCCAGCTACTACATATGGTAAGTTTGTAAACGCTGCAGCTCAAGCCAGAACAAGTATATCTTCCCTCTCTATGTTTAACAGATTTTCCTTTTCCAAACTGACTTTATAAGAATAAATGCCTAATTTATTATTTTTTTTTGTTGCAGAAGAGCAAGGAGCAGAGACAAAGAAATATGGAGCAGAAAGAGAAGCCATCTGTCCTTTCTATATGCTGCTACTTGCAATATGAAGAAGCTGTACCTATTTGGTTATAAAATATATCATATTTTCTGAGCATTAACACTTGGAAGCAGGAAGTTGAAAATACAGAATAGTATCCACGACAGTATAACAAATACCAGTGAATACCAGAGACCTAGGAATCCATAAAACAAATCAACTCATTAAATGAAACAGCAAAAGGAAAGCTAAGTTTCACATACCTCTATTTTTTTCCTTCCTTGTTGGTTTCTGAAATGGTGAGAACATACAATAAACACATCTAAACTAACCCAGAAATACTTTTGTAATGCTGCTTAGCTTTATCTAACCTCAGATTCCTCATCTCTATCAGACTGACTTCTGTCTTTGTAGCATGGGGAAAAAAGTGAACTCCCAATTTACAACTGCAGTAGAAAATACGGTTCCTATTACCATGGTCATCCTCATACAAGGCAGTGTCTACTAATACTAGGAAAATAACCAGGAAGATTTTGCATTATTCTCAGATAAAGAAGGTTAAAATAAATACAAAAAGAGAGAGAGAAAAGAAAAAGCAGGTCTCTTCTATTATAAATAATTCCAACTTACTGTTTTTATTAGGTGGGATTTTTTCACATGCACCAGAAACCCCCAAACACAAATTTGAAGATAACTCATACCATTCCTACAGAGTTGAGTTTACAAAAGCCTGCAGAGAATTGCAGTGGCTGTTTACGTTATATAGAAGGGTACCTACAGTTGCTACTCCCAGGAACACAAACACTGAAGAACTTGAATGAAAGGAGATATTTGGCAAACAGGGAAAACACAGGCACATGGGTAAAAATGGATGGTAAATTTGAGACAGTTTAACATAAAACAGTTCCTGTTGCATGGATATTTATTCCTCAAATCATTAAGTAATAGATTGTGTGAAGACAATGCCAAGTACCTGATGGCAGGGAAGGGCACATAGAGCAGATGGATAAAGAAGACCAGGAAAGCTGTGGAGCTGCATCTAGAAACACAGGGCTGGAGAACCCCCAGATGGGACATAAAAGGTAAGGTAAACCGGTGTTCAAAGCAGTAAAAGGATTAACTTGCAGAGAACAGTGATGAGGATAAAGTCTTGTCTACTATATGAAAGTAGGGGTGGGAGGTTTTCTGTTTGCCTGGGGGGTTTGCTTGTTTGGTTGATTGTTTTTAAAACAGAACATTATAAAGAAAACGGCTTCAGAGACCAAAAAGCAGCTTACAATCTATTAATTCAGTGCCACTGTCTTTTAATCACTTTCACCAATCTCAATTACTCTTTTTCTTTCTTAGGACAAGGACTTACTTGTTCTAGAAAAGTTATCCTATATAGAATAACTCTTAAATGAAATAATCTGTGAGAGAAAAGCAACAAAATAGCATTTGGTGAGATGCGTTTTCATCAGTATTATATGCTTAGCAAGAAGTTAGTACGAACAGTAAGCTGACAACAGAAACAGTAAATCTGTAACGGGCTTCTTGATTATATAAACAGTTAAAATGGAAATACACTCCCAATTTTTATTTTTTTTCCACTGAATTTGGTTGGATTGGCCACATCACCAAAATTATTATGACACCTAGCCCAGCTGAAATTATAATAAAACTTTTGTATAACAAAATCAAATGAAATATTAACATAAAGAACCAATTTAATCTGTAAATTTAATTACAAGTTTAACAATTGGAAACAAAGCAAGTTTATCAGCTTATTTACAGTGAAACCAACTGACTAAAATTTTTTAAAGGTGTCCAAAAATTTGCCGCTACGAGGGACATTCAGTAAGATTTAATTTCCTAAATTCCATATGCACTTGAAAAAAACATCAGGTCAGCACACTTCATTGACAGAACATTTCACTGTTTGATTAATACATTTCTATAGCAATTAATTGAAAAGACCATATGTGCACAATAAGCACTATGGGTGACACAGCGCTATGAAAAGAGGAAAATCTCTTAATATTTGTTCATTTCCACTCCTTGGCACATCTAAGCCAAAAATCTCTACTTTCTTTACAGTCAGTGGAGGAAGTGAAAAGGAGGCATCTCTGAAGAATGACTGTCAGTCTAACCTCAGACGACAGCATTATACTTACAATGCACCTATATCTTGATTCCACATGCAAGATAGGTGGGATCAATGAGCCTAAAAGTTGACTGCTTATCAACTTTCAGATCAAAAGTTGTTAACACATGCACTCTCATAACACCAGGCTCCACTACTCAACATAACAAAGGTCGATGAAGTAAACATTTGATTTGTTTAATTTTATATGTAAGGCTGCACCTTGACAGACAATCCAGGGGATGACTATGCTTTCTTAATAGAATCATAGAATCATTAAGGTTGGAAGAGCCCTCAAGGATCATCCAGTCCAACCGTCCCCCCACCAGCTATTACCCACTAAACCATGTCCTTCAGTAGTACATCTAACCCTTCCTTAAGCACCCCCAGGGACGGTGACTCCACCATCTCCCGGGGCAACCCGTTCCAATGCCCGACCACCCTTTCAGAGAAGAAATTTCTCCTAATCTCCAACCTAAACCTCCCCTGGCGCAACTTGCAGCCGTTTCCCCTAGTCCTGTCACTAGTTATCTGCGAGAAGAGGCCGACCCCCAGCTCACCACAACTTCCTTTCAGGTAGTTGTAGAGGGCGATAACGTCTCCCCTGAGCCTCGTCTTTTCCAGACTAAACAATCCCAGTTCCCTCAGCTGCTCTTCATACGACTTGTGCTCCAGCGCCTTCACCAGTTTCGCTGCCCTTCTCTGGACACACTCCAGGGCCTTGTTGTGGTGAGGGGCCCAAAACTGGACACAGTACTCGAGGTGCGACCTCACCAGGGCTGAGTATAGGGGGACGATCACCTCCCTGCTCCTGCTGGCTACACTGTTCCTGATATAGGCCAGGATGCTGTTGGCCTTCTTGGCCACCTGAGCACACTGCCGGCTCATGTCCAGGCGAGCGTCAATCAACAGCCCCAGGTTATCCACAGGGAAGAACTACCTGTGAGAACACTACTTTATTTCTTGACTTCTTTCTTGTGGCAGGAACTCATATCGCTTCACTGCCTGAAATGCAGTTATTTTTGAAGTTGTATAGAGAGGCAAACTGGTTTGGGGCCTAGACTGAGACATTTCCAAATACTTTCTTCACTCAGAAAAAAAGAGGGCACCTCAAGGTGCCTATAAGAGTCTGACACCTGGCCACCAGCCTGCCTTTAAAAAAAATGTCTTCAGTTTTCTATTATTATTATTAATCTCAACAGTGAAATGGTATTCAAGCTCATCTGAAGTCATGCTGGAAGAATATGGCAAAACATATTAGCATAGACTGAATCACTTTATTCGTCCAGCTCTGGAATCCTCAGCACAGGAAAGACGTGGAGCTGCTGGAGCAAGTCCAGAGGAGGCCACAAAGCTGATCAGAGGGCTGGAGCACCTCTCCTATGAGGACAGGCTGAGGGAGCTGGACTTGTTCAGCCTGGAGAAGAGAAGGCTCTGGGGAGACCTAATCGCAGGCTTCCAGTACCTACAGGGGACCTACAGGAAAGCTGGTAAGGGGCTGTCTATTAGGGAGTGTAGTGACAGGACAAGGGGTAATGGGTTTAAACTAAAAGAGGGGAGATTTAGATTGGACATTAGGAAGAAATTCTTTCCTGTGAGGGTGGTGAGGCACTGGAACAGGTTGCCCAGAGAAGCTGTGGAGGCCCCCTCCCTGGCAGCATTCAAGGTCAGGTTGGATGGGGCTTTGGGCAACCTGGTCTAGTGTAGAGTCTCCCTGCCCATGGCGGGGGGGTTGGAACTAGATGATCCTTGTGGTCTCTTCCAACTCAAACCATTCTGAGATTCTATGAAAGTTGTACTATGAGAGCTTTTCTTCCTTACTATTGTGGAACTGAAGTGCCAGGAGTGTATTCAGTACTAGCCTAAATAAGATAGAGCTACTTTTATTTCAGTGCACTATAAAAATGTTAAAAATCTGAGCATTTGAAGCTGGGATTTTAAATCCTTACTAGGTACTTAAGTATAATCCACCTACAACTGCCACATGCTCACATTGTCACATACACAACCACAAGAGCTACAAGTGCCCAGTACAGTTAAAAAAGCCAAGCCACTTTATGTACCTAATTTTAGGCATCTAAATTTATTGTCACTATAGACATAGATGATACTTAAATTCTTGTACATTTGCACTAAATTTTAGTTTGTTCCCAGATCTACAGAATCAGACAACAATGAATTAATAATGAATAAATAAAATGAATTAATAATGAATAAATTTGTATTTGCTGCAAGCATATTGCTAAATATATGCAAGAAGTGCCGTGCACTATTGCTGCTGTACTTAGTTACATGCTGGGCTGCAAGTGTTTTAGATAAACTTCAACATCTGGTTTCCTGTGCATCTGATTTGAAACAATCAGCACTCAAAATGCACTAATGCTGACTTTATTTGTTGTACATTCTTTTGTTTAGATAAGCCTGCAGGCTGAATTACATACTGACTTACACCCCGTGGAACCATAATCACGTATTACATGGCTAATGGGACGGCACGGAGATGTAAATGAATACCAACAGATAATTTAAAATCATAAAGGCATGTAGTACTGGAAAACATGCAGAGAGAAAACAATGAAAAACACTTCCGAAGGCATATGAAGATGCTGTTACCTACCCGACTGCCTGAACATCCTTGTGAGACCTAGCAAACAAAAAGGCTGCAACACACTCACAAAAAACACACCAACAAAAATTTTCTAAAGCATCATAAACACAGGTCTACTTAAGAAAAAGTACAGTCAGCACAAAATCAACTTATTTGCTTTAAATGAAACATATTGGCTTAGACTGTTTAGTTGAATATTTTGGATGAAATAATTGTAGAGTGAGCAAGCGTCCATACCACTGAACCCATGTAATGTTTGGCATTAACTGACAAGCATGTTTGTTGATAGATTCAGAGAAGTAGTCAGGGACCAGCTGCACAAAGAGTTCTAAGTACCTCCTCATACACAGATATGACCTGTCAGAAGAGAACTGGAGATTAATAGAGCATAGTAGAGAAGCATGCGGTGTTGGTGCCACTCTTTATCTGTTCAGACAGCAAGCTATGATTTCCATTGTGCTCAGTTCAGTCCCTTTGAAAAGCATTAAGTTAAGAAAGGATTTTTCTTAGCCAATTTAATCTGAGAAAATTAATTATTTTTGAATGTCTCTGATAAAAGCATTAATGATCTACTAAAACCATAAACACATGGAGCTAAGTGACAAAAAAGAGCTACTAATCTTGCTACTTTTAACTTCCACATTTCTGGCTGCATTATGCCCAGGATAGATTTCAGTTTTCCTCATGGGAATGACCTACAATAGAAATCTAGGGAGGCTGTTTTCAGTCATCAGAGCAGCAAGCTAAAATTTGTTCCAAAAGAAGTCAGATGTGATTTTTATTATTATTATTAATTTTTTTAACAGTGCTAAGTGCTGCTAGCTGAGAGCTGCAGTCATTGTGCTCTCATCATTTAGCCATACTGCATGCTGGACAATAATATGAATATTTACTACACGCCTAGGTACGTGTTCCAACTACCTGGATGCTTCCCTCTAGCCTCCTTGCATTTCACAGGAGGACAGAAACAGCATTTCAGTATACACAACTCTATCGGCCCGATACCTTTTTCCATGTGTTTGCATAACATGCCCCTAGAGCCTATACTTGTTACAACAGAATTTACTTCTATGGACTTTTGTCCTCCATCTTACTGAGCCAAACAGAGGAGAAGATCCCAAAGATGAGGAAGCAAGAGAAACAGAAGCCTGTAACTGAACACTAGAGGAGTTTCTCATTCTCACCCTGAACCATCCATAGAAATCTCCCAAGATACAGTCTCTATACATATCTCAGCTAGCCTTTCCCAGGCTTTTATGCAGATATAGAAATGGACATTGACATCTTTAGGGTGGTTTGATCCTGGCTGGACAATAGGTGTCCGCCAAAGGACACCTCCTCAACTGGGCATTGGAGAAAAAATGTAACAAAAGGCTTGTGGGTCAAAATAAGGACAGGGAGAGATCACGCACCAGTTACCACCATGGGCAAAACAGACCTGACTTGGGGAAAAAATAATTTATTACCAATCAACTCAGAGTAGGATAATGAGAAACAAAAACAAATCTTAAAACACCTCTCCCCATTCTTCCTGGGCTCAACTTTACTCTCAGTTTTCCTACCTCCTCTGTCCCAGCAGCACTGGGGGACGGGGAATGGGGGTTGTGGTCAGTCTATCACATGTTGTCTCTGCCACTCCTTCCTCCTTGCAGGGGGTGGGGGGGAGGGATGGGGGGGCACTCTGCCCCTGCTCCAGCATGGGGCCCTTCCCACAGGAGACAGTCCTCCATGGATTTCTCCAGTGTGAGTCCTTCCCACAGGCTGCAGTTCATCATATGCTCCAGCGTGGGTCCCTCCCAAAGGGTGCAGCCCTTTAGGAACAGACTGCTTCAGTGTGGGTCCTCCATGGGGCCACAGGTTCTGCCAGGAGCCTGCTCCAGTGCAAGCTGCCCACGGGGTCACAGCCTTCTTCAGGTGTCTCCACCTGCTCCGTTGTGGTGTCCTCCATGGGCTGCAGGTGGATATCTGCTCCCCATCACCCCTGCTCCATGGGCTGCAGGGGGACAGCCTGCCTCACCATGGTCTTCTCCAGGGGCTACAGGGGAATCTCTGCTCCAGCACCTGGAGCACCTCCTCCCCCTTCTTCACTGACCTTGGAGCCTGCAGAGTTGTTCCTATCACATATTCTCACTCCTGTTTCCAGCTGCAATTGCCTGTTTTTTCCACCCCTTCTAAACTATGTTATCCTGGAGGTGCTACCACCGTTGCCAGTGGTTTCAGCCTTGGCCAGTGGCGGATCCATCTTGGAGCTGGCTGGCTCTATTGGATATGAAGAATGCTTCTAGCAGCTTTCCACAGAAGCCATCACTGTAGCCCCCCGGCTACCAAAACCTTGCCCCACAAACCCAATACATTGTTTTAATATTTGTTCTCAGGAACAGAACCCAAGAGAGAAAAGTAATGTCTTTTTTCTTATGAAAGCTATTTCTCTTAAGCCCAACAGCATTAGGCTTCCAAACTCAATCAAACATATGTGGTTTATATTGATGTAATAAGAGGTAAGGTCTGGCAAAGAGATTTTCCTGGTTAGCTGGGAAAGAGAAGCATTCTGAGAAAGCCACAGAGTGAATTGCATAGAAGATACAGTTCAGCTGTTAAGTTGTGCCACGTGGCAGTAGCGGGATTGTGACAGTGGTAAAACCACAGGAAGTAACATCAATAGGAAAAAAAACATTCATTTAAAGAAAAGCACCTACGCACCCTATCTAAAGACTTCTCAGCCCTTGATGTTATCCTTTTTCAAGCAAGGACAGCAGGTACCTCATCTCCTCAAACACTTCCTAGCAAAAAAAATCTGTCTTGAAATGTATTTTAACCTGTTTATGATGCCACCTCAACTTCATGATCAAGAAGAAATCCCTATATAGCCGTCCTCTCCTCTTTCTCTTTCTTTGCAGGTTTACTAGCTTAATATCACATAGTCTTGCGTTAAACATTTCAGTAACTGGGCAAATCTGTTTTCTGTAGAGTAGCTCCAATTCTGCCACAGTCGTTTACATTTGCTATTAACACTTGGTGGCTGAAACAGCACAGAGTAAGTTGCTGACGCATGCTGTCAGCAGTGAGCCACTTTTCCCCCATATGTTAGGCTCAGATGGTGCAACAACTAGTCCAGAAGCAATGCAAGCTGGACACCTTTGGGAAAGCATCTAACATGACAAGTCATATTCAAATGATGGCAAGAAAACAACATTTCTCAATATTCTGTGGCAAAGTATTTTGACTCATTTCAACTTTGAGAAGTGTCTTTCTCCTAACGGAAACCTCATTCTGTTTCTTTTGCTTATCTGACACAATCCTTCTGCCCACAAATATTTTGAATGCCTTTTCAGAGCTGGAGATACCATCTCCACCTTGTGAATATATTCAGAGACCAGTTCTCCATGACTGAATTCAAGTCACCAATAATAATGCATTTGACTCTTTAAGGCTAGCAGTATTTGACTGTTAGTTCAGTTATTCTGAAGAACACACATACAGTAGAATGGTCAAGAAAAATAAGACAAAAATAGCTTTGAAAGCAATCCTTCTCCACTGCTTGGCCCTTATTTTTAAAGGACAAGAAGAACTTGACCTTAAAATGAAACAATTAATAGCCAGTGAAATGTAATTTGGCAGCTTGTTAGCTCTGTGGGGAGATCTCTTAACACATACAAACTCTTAGAATTACACACAGGGAATGTATCATATAATATAAATATATAGAGTTACGTTCCATTATGGGATTCAGAGCTGCCATTATAGTAAAAATGTTTATTTTAAAAAGGAAGTACAGTTTTAGTGTGGCTATTAAAGAAAATAAACCAGTCTGAAAACGTTTTTATTTTTCATGACTGTTAATGGTCAAAGCACACAAATTGCAATGACAGTAAAATTAGAAACATCTTCTGAATTGTTGTCAATGTTTTGACTCACAAGAACACAGAATGCAATTATTGTAATTACAATGAAATATGTCACAATTATTTCCCAGTTTAATACAGTTCTTCACATCATGCAATTGAATCCTTGTAGAACAATTTCCCATTGACTAGCAGTTAATCATTAATTCAAGACATACAACATTGTTACCCATCTGCTCATTCCATACTGACTTGGAAAATGTTGTAAATTAAAATAAATCTTAATACTAGAGGAAACAACTGCCATGTTTGTCCTAAAGCTCAAAGCAAGTTCAGCAAGATAATCTGTAGATGTCGGATGCACTAAATCAAAATTATTCCGACCTAAAGCTCCAAGCTTTATTATCTTGTATATTCCAGGTGAAAAGAAGCAACATTTTACGGGAGTGTTCCCTTCCTATTTCAAATATATTTGCTCTGAATACTTACTTGCTAAATGTTTAATATGAAGATATTTTAGAGAAGGTAGTAATCTGAGTACAAGTCTACATCACAATTATTAAAAAAGGAATTCAAAGTAGCTATTGTTATGGATACCCAATACTATGAAAAATTTGAATAACAGATCTTCAGATCATAAAATTTGAACTGTAACATCCTACAAGCACAACTTCTGGCCCCCATAATAAGTTATCTTCCTAGAAATGTCCTCAACTGATCACATTTTATTTAAAATTAAATTCATGGGGTCTTCAACCGTGTATTTCAGAGCTCAATCAGTATATGCATTCACTATTAATGGTACCTTCTTACTTTCTCATACTGCTTATTCATAATTTCCGTTAGGAAAGATTTAGGATATTGTTTAAGTTCCTCTTAAATGATCAGAAAATCCAGTATAGTTAACATTCTACACTCCCAACAGCAACCCAAAATTGTACACGACAGGGGAACCATGATGTTTATAAACTGAGGAACAACTCTAAGTCGACATACGCCCTCAGTCAGAGGCCTAAAGCCTGTTTTTACTGATGACATTGTGGAAACACATTTGAGAGCATTCTGTAGCTCTTGAAGCTTAGCGTGACCTTGATTCTCCTCTTGCAGCAGGCCACGATCTTGCTGGAAAAAAAAATCACAGTGACAGCAAGAACCGCACTGACAGATGTGATGAGACATAGAGCTCTACCACATGCCTTGTTTTGCCCTCCACCAAAGGACCTGCGTGCAAGAGGGTGAAAAAAGCTCACTCTGAAGCACACCTTGAGCTTCTCAGTTTGTCTGACCCACTCTCCCCATAAAACACACCTCCATGGGGAAAAGGGTGTTCCTCTTGAAGAGGTGTGCAACAAAGCCCTAAAAAGCATTGAACTGAGATTGCTGCTCGTGCTGAGATTGTACTGACCCCTGTATTCAGCATTATGAACTGACCGCAAAACTGGCAAATATATTTTTAGCNAAATAAGCCCTGGCAAACATTTTCATCAGAAACACTGTTTTTCTAAGATATTTTAGACAGCTGAGGAAATACTGCTTCATTTTGAAAGACTGTCAAATACTTGACAGTTTCATCACTACCTCAAAGGGTTCTCCCTGAATCGCTTCAGCTTGATTTTGCCCACAGTAGATTTCACAAGCCTTTTCCATCACCTAAGTGCTAAGAGGGACCTTTGATGAAAGCACTGTATTACTATGCCTTGTGTCCAGTGGATAGAACCAAAAGCACACCTCTTGAGTCTGTACTCTGATCACGGCTACTGGCTCCTCACCATAGGGAGGTCTGAAGACGCTTTGTTCCAAAACTATTTCTATTGCATTCAAAGAGTAGGCTACAGTAGGACAAGTAATCCCACCCCTATCTTTGCTTTGGGCAAACACCAGATATACAGACTACATCATGACTATTTAAGACTTCTCAAGCATTCATTCAGCAATGGTTTTAAATTATAACCATTTTGTTTCATTCATTAAATCTGGACAAAATAGATAATTCACTATACATATATATTTTGGTAAGTGTAAGTGGAGAGGTAGCAGGTTTCCATGGTCATTCAAATGCAAACATATGCACACCATCCTGGAATGGTTTGCACTTCTGCATAACTGCTAAAGCAGACAAAACAGCTGAATTTTCCTAATATCAGATAACAACAGATCAGGACAAAAACTGTATTATGCACTGCCTTGTCTCCAACAGAGGTGAAGAGCAGATGTACAAGGACAGGACAAATATACAGTGCTAGCTTCACAGAGAACTTCCCGTTGTCTGCAGCTGTGGGACTTTCCAAGTCTGAGGTGGCATCCAAGAATTCTTGATGGGCTTTCTTATTCTGTAAATTTGTTCACTTAGAGTTGAGAATACATCAAAATTTGTTTACACTGATTTTTAGTACAGATTTGAACATGCACTTGCCTGGTGAAATGGAAAATTCATGCAGTGGTCTCAAACGCTGTTAATATTGTTATAAGGAAAAAATGCAACACTAGTGAAGCACCATGTCAAAACCCTAGAAAGGTAGGATCTAAGTAAAATGAATTTTATTCCAATAAACCTTTAGAGGAATGTACTACAGACTCTGGAAAAAATGAAGGCATAGCCCAAGAGGAAAATTACTTCTTTTGAGAGCATAATGTGAAGACTCATTACAATCCTAAAGCATGTTGATCCAAGATTTTCACTGCCATTTGGACTCTTGGCATCATAAAGACTATTGCCTGTTGTACACAAGGCTTTTGGAGATTTGCCTTCAGACCAGGAGGGAGAAATTAATCCCTTATTCCCAATCTCCCTTCCACCACCATCCTTCCTTTTTATTGATGTTCTTGTGCAGTTACCTCGTTGTTCTGAGCACTGACTATGTTTTTCTATTGGGGAACACACACAGCCCCCAAAACCCATGCCTTATGAGTTGGATCTCAACCCATAAGTGCATTCTCTTATCTAGATTTGGACACGGCCTTTTTTTCCATCTGAGAAGAGATTCACATTAAGTTGAAGTCACAAGTGAAGGGAAGATCTTGCTGCTTGGTTCAAAGTACTGACCATTCCTGGCATTGCAAAGGTTATTATCACAATGATGTTTGCTATCATGAAACAGAAGCAGCTCCTTGACAAGGACTTGCTGCTTTTATGCCCAGGTCTAACCATCACTCATCTGATATTGAGACATTCACAAGTGAAATCTTAGCTCTCTCCTGTTCCACTTTGAGGTCCTTATAGATTGGCATTCAGCACATTATACTCAGTTACTTGCAGTTAAACAGGTTAAATGAAAGCTGGCAGCATGGAGACTGTTTAGCAGTGTTAATTACCCTGACGTATTTGTTCAGTTGCCAAAGCAACTGCTTAGGTGAGATCACTGAAATCAAACAGTGGCCTTCTGCAATTTCTTCTTTCTTTCACGGCTAAGACCTCAGTTCATTTGGAGATAGTCTCATGGAAAAAAGCCACATTTCAGCACGTGAGATGGGACACATCTGCACTACACAAAGGGGGATGTGCAAAGCTAAATCCTATCTATAGCATAGTTTCTTCAGATGGTTGATAGAGAAGCTAACGCAAACATTGGGGCAAAAAAGAATTCTCTCAGACAATTCCATCTCATGTAGAGAAGAATTGCGCGACCCAGCTGCAGCAGCATCTGAAGGAAGGGGGGGAGAGAGAAGACTGTAGATGTGTGATTACATCCTATGAAGCGAAAACGCACTAAGGTCCATTCAGTGCTGGGGAGGGAAGATAAGGAGACTAAGAAGATAGGAGAGCATCAGACTTCTCTTTAATAAGACTTATTCTGAATGAAATGCTTTAAAATAGTAAATAGCAAACTTGTTCAAATTTATAATTTTTCAGAAATTGCTACTGATGCAGACTTACTGGACCCCAACCTAAATTGTCTTGCTCTCCATTTGTAAGAGAGGTTCAGAAAGTATTTCCCCCTAGGCTCTTTCCACTCTAGCTAGTCCACGTCTGAGTTTGGCATATACTCATATGCCAAATAAATGCATTTATTTATCTAGCAAAAAATATCTTTATCCCTTAAGCAGGAGATAGCAAATAATGTAAATTGAGGATCTTTACCAGTCAAAGTAATTCCCCATAAAAGCCATCACTATCTTATTCAAGTAGATCTCTATCAGCCAAAATTGGTGTCATTCATATGACACATGAATAGGCCTACAGTTTTATGAATGTGATTTTACCTTATTAGTAACAGTGCAACCACAGAACTTCCAGAGATACCATTTCTCCAGCAAGAAAGGGAAAAATCCTATTTAACACTGATATTTTGTTATGCTAAAGCAAGTGTGTGCATATTTTTGCATATGCTTTGCTGCTCATCAGGTCATCTAAATTCATCCTTGTAAACCTTAAGTTGCTGGTGCTGGACCCCCCGTGTACACCACAATCTAGTGCGCGCTCACTCTCTCTTTTACAAGGCTATAGAAATAGCAGCCAATGTGAACCCTTCAAACAAACAGCAAGAGAAACTTGCAGACTTCTATCGAGGGCTGGCAGCACACGCTTGCTTCATGATGGCTCACTCAGCACAAACTAATCTAGGATAGATTCAGGTCAATCTGACCTGAAATGGATCTTAATTGAGTTAGTACAACCAGGTCTAGAGTATCCTGTCACCATGGTCTGATTCACCCCATTAAAAACAGAATGAAAAAGCCACTAGCAACAAATACTGGCATTATGTTGCTTAAGATTTTTTATTTTTTTTTAAACTGGAATCAAGTTCTGATAACTCAGCATAACATAATACTTAAAGGAACACAAATGGATCCAAAGGGTCAGAACACTCTTGCAGTTTACATACCCACAAGTCAGATTCAGGACCATGTTGTGTGTAAGCCAGAATTCCTGGAATTAGTTAGCAGAATTATATTGCAGATACATATAATTCACCTTATTCAAAGGTGAAAAAAATATTCTTCTCCTTTTACAGAAGAGTTTTTTAGTCCATGCCAACTACACACAATTCTCTTGTTGGTAAAACCATGTGCTGCAGACCATAGCAAGAATGAAAAAGAGGAAACCCAGGGAAGTTTTTTCCCTTTAGGGTGGATTGCCACTGCTGGAAAATGCTTAATACAAATTACAAAAATAATACATAATTTAAAATGTCCTCAGCGTTGCTTTATATTTCTCAGTTCAGTACTTTTCTGCTGTGTTGGGTAGCACTGATCACGTCTAATTTTTTGCAAAATACAAGACAGGAGGGTGCCATGTTGGAGTCTCACCCACATTATCATGGAAGGAAACCCAAGAGAACTTCCTAATAGAGGGGCAAAGCAAAGGAGGGATGTCCAAGGTAATTCATCACCCTTCCCCTCCACTTCCCCTTGTAGGCCTTCCAGAGGAATTCCCACACAGAAGTGATTGTCAAGTCAGCTACAAGACAACACTATGGAGGAAGACTTTTCCCCAGAAATACCTTTACTCACTTACAAAGAGATTCATTTAAATACAAAAATTCTCCTACAAGTGAACAGAATTTATATTACAAAAATAGTATATATTCCAGTTTTGCCAACTTCCCTTGTAGAGAAGGAATGTATTGTCCACAGAAAACATTATTAAAAAGCCATTCAGTGGGAGATATATGGAAAAATAACTGATGCATTTAAGCAATGGTAAGCATTTTACCCAGTATTATTATCCAACTCAGTGACTCCTTTAGTTTTATTTAACAGAAAAGCCAGTGAAAAGCAGATATCAGTGGCTCACTATAAAAGTCCAACACCCTAATTTTGCAAGAAAAACTAAGAATTTTTAAGTAAAATTACTCATAGATCTTAGACAGAAGCTTTTCACATCCTCAAAGTTTGCTCATAATTCAACAGTACATTCTATCAAAAAAAAGTAACAAGGTCAAATTTTTTTTCATCTGTTGTAGTCAAGCAATGCTAAAGAGTTCAGAATTTGACCCAATTTTAAGCAATACAAATAAGCGGTCTTCCTCACTTAGAAATTTATTAACTTTGATCAATAGATTTCATACAACAGCTGCACAAAATCAATGAACAACGCAACCTATACAGAACATTGCAAATGTTTGCTCATTAGGAAATTACTGTTGCTTCCTCTTTTCTTTCCAAAAAGATAATATTGCAAAAGATTGTTTATCCAAGTATTCGAATGCTAAAGGTGCACTAGTTGTATGTACACAGCAGATTACTGGACACTCCAAATTGAAGGGGAATCAGTTCCAGATGTTTTCCACTGATTAAATTTAGCCCAAGCAAGGTTAAGTAAATGACAAGCAGCTGCTTTTCTTTTTTGCAGTAGTCATGAAAAATACTTTTAGAGTTCTGACTACCTCTAACTGGCAGAGGCATGGTGCAGTACCCTTTTTCCTAGGTTTTCATGATTAACAAAGTATGTGGACAGTCTTCAGAGCAACTAATTCTTTTCACATCCAGCCTGTCAGATCTTATGCAGATCAGAATTACCAGGAAGAAGCTTAACAATAAAAAAAATCATATCTCTTTGGAATGCCTCAATTATGCACGTCCCTAAGACACAGCTGCTCTCATTGTATATACTACTTTCTACTGGAGTAAATAGAAATAACATAGGATGAAGTGTCACTAGATCAGATCACAGCTCAGTGCAATACTAGCATCATCCTAATGACTCACCACTCCATTTCAAAAAGGACAGCAAAATGCATCTATTTTAGATTCTCAGACATAGCAGTCATGAGAACACCAGAAAGAAAATCATAGCCAGAAACAGATGCAGGAGGTATAAGCTCAAAATTATTAGAGTGTGAAGATTCATATCATAATAACAAATGAGACCTGTTTAAATCTGGGGATTGCCTAGGTAGCCCTCTCTGAAGGGTTCTGGACTCTTTCCTTGCAAAAAAACTCCCAAAGATCATTGACTGGAATGTGTCAGTTTCTACCATGTAAAGAGGCTGAAACAAAGTTTTATTTCTTAGACTTCTCTTTATCCTCAGACATACAGTGGTTTTTAACCCCAACAGGATTAAACTGACAGAAAGGTGTAAAAGTCCCTTGTGCATATATCTTTAGGCAAGTGGACAGGCCAGATTTTCCATCACAGCACTTATTCCTGGCAGTGCATGGAAGCATTTCCAAAGCACAGAAGTAAAAGCAAAGATTCGCATGGATTTGTGGTGGGGAAAGTCTGGAAAGAACATCATGCATCCCTACATATCAAACTTATTTTCCAAGCAACTTCTATGAGACTGCAAACCACATGCTTGACAGATCAAGCAAACTAAAATTTTTTAGAAAGTGGTTAACACCTGGGTATCTAAACAGGGAGCAAAACCAAAATAGACAAAAAAAAGAGAACAAAATTTTTCATTTATCCAAAGTAGCGGTCAAGCATCACACATATATAAACACACCTCAAAGAAACAGAGTTTATTTTACTCCTAATTCTGGAATTTTTTCAGCTCTCCCAGCTGACGTACAATGTACAATACATAAAATACATGCTTTTCAAGCATTTAAGTCACGTATTCAAGAGTAACTATACTTTTCATGGCACCTACTCCTCCATTTACATAGTGAAAAAAGCCTTTTTTAAAAAACAAAAAACACCTCTGTATCCTGATCTCCCACATAATGTTTTGTCTTTCCCATCAGAAAGAACAAATTTTTGTGACTAAAAAGTAGCTTTACATTCTGGATTAAATCACATCTTATTTTCCCTGCAGAGTATCTGCTACATTTCTGTGAAAATCAACTCCTCTTCTTGCAAAAGCTGACATTCCTGGTTACCACTCCTTCTTGTTTATGCTAACAATAAATAAATGAGTAGGCCTATGTTTAATACTGCATTGACTAATAGCATTCTTCACTGCTGAAATGCTGTGTCAGTCTAAAAACACTTCATAAACAATTAAGACTCACAATATCTCTGTGACAGAGACAAGACTTACATTCATTTAACAGATGACGCAACTGAAGCACAGTGAGTTAATTGTCTGCCCAAGGTCACACAGCAAATCAGTAACAGAGCTAGGAACAGAATCCAAGAACACTGACTCATGCAGCGCTCCATCCCCAACAGGGGACAAGCCTTTTACATTCAGCCTCCACACCAGAACAGGGTTCTCATTGCAATCTAACAGCTCGCTACACACGCTGGAGTTTTGTCCATTCTTGTTTTAAGTGTCTAGCTGCCTCTGATGCTTTTATGGAAAAGAGTTTGAAGCAAAAGCTCATGATCCTTGGCTTTTTATGAAAACAGTATACACAAAAAAGGAAAAAAAATAAAAAGTTGCCCTTATTCCCATTTATAAGATTAAGTACCTGCTTCTCTCCTTCCGTGAGCAGGCTCTGAGGTGGCTCAAAGGCCTTCGCTTCCATACAGTCACTACAGAATGACAATGGAAATGCTCAGTCTACAGTACTAACAATTGCTCTGTATATCATCACTGGCCTAAGTGCTGGTTGATTTGCTTTTTTCCCCTTCCTCATTGTTGGATCATTGAGATGTATTTTGCATTTTGAAATTAAACTACTGTTGTTCGGAGTTTACTCTCCAGCATGTTAGACCACATATTCTGTATTCTGGGCTGCACTGGTGTGAGACTTGCTCCTTCATTGAAACATTTAATGAAGACAAAATTCTAAAGTAGCAGTGGTGAGAAGCATATGCTACACAATTTGGATTTTTGTGTTTTTAAAGGTAAGTTTCGCAAGCCGTTCCCCAGGAAGCCCTCATCTATATGTTAGTTTCCCATTCCCTGATGCATAATCTGTATTATAATTTTTAGTAGTGAGTTACTTGACAGAGCAGAATTAGAAAACTGAGGTCTTAACCAGAGTTCAAATCCTCCATAAAAAGAGAAATGCTAAATCCCAAATTGCTTATTCCCCCCTACAAATCCTTTGGATCACACGACCTCCAGAAGGGCAAGTGCTGCAGTGGTATGCTCTACTGTCTGCCTAGAAGGGCTCATTTGAGTGCAACGCATCCCCCAGTGCTATGCAGTGAGGAACTGGTCTTTTCCACACTGTGGCATCATTTACCATAAACAGCTGGTTAATAGATCAGAGATCAGGTCAAGCAGCTGCCTTTGTACTTGATATCAAAAGTGTGGAGGCAGATCACTGCGGTAAATTAGTGAGATACCGGATTAGCGGGGGAATGCGAGACAGGGGCCATTTGCACAAACATGGCTGCCCCTGCAGGAGGCTCAGAGGCCCACAGGCTGGCTTCAAAGTGCTCTCAGCCACTCCTCAGTTGATACCAAATGCATACTGAATAAAAATTCCAGTCCAGTCCATGCTCTGTCCCACAGATGGGCTTATTTGATAGCACCAAGCTCAGAAATATATCTAAATGCATTTCTCAGTTAAACAGTGAGCAACTGGTAACTACTTTGTTAACTACCATATTCCAACAAGTTTTCATCCCTCTTACAGCAGTCTATGCTTATTTTCTAGGCCATAATCTAGATCCTATGCTTAGGGACATATAAGGATGACACAGGAAAGAGTGACTGAAATCAGTACTCAGACTGTCTTCTGCCTCTCTCTCTCCAATCTGTAACACATATTGCCACACCACAGAAAAATACCTCACGTGATCTGATGTGCTTGCTCTTGACCAATTCATGTTAACTGTTACTCGTTTCCTTCCACCTGTTTTTCAGAAACAGTTTGATCACGCCAGCATTCTTCTAGGAAATGGAATTTCCTAGAAATAGAAATTCCTCTTTCCCTCTTTTTCAAAGCATTCAGTGTCCTTTTATGCGCATCTTACCAGCCTCCCAGTAGTCCTGCTCGTGGTTCCTGGGTTGTTTCCCATCACTCCCTTACTCCTCAGCTGTTTGCTTTGCAAGCACGGATAACTAAAAGCAACCTGACTTCAGTGAATCTTTCCCAATCCTTTCTCTTCTGTTTGGACGTGATTTGCTGCTCACCAAATCATCAGCCCAATAGCAAGTGATACAAATTGTAGAGTAAATTTTAGCAAATTCAGTTTTCATTTTCAGTGAAAACAAAACAAAACGAAAGAATTAACTATTTCCTGACATCATTACTTTCTGTATAATTTATGTTTAAAAATTGGGCCAAACTTCCATTCTGCATAGATTTTCATCTCAAGCTTAGGCCATTAAGGAAAACCTCACAAATTTACCCAGATTGTTCCCATCATCTTTATGACATTTCTTCAAAAGTGAGGGATATTCATGTGAATTCACTAAGGAGCTCCTCCATGTCCTCAGTTCTTCTGCGTTGTCCCGTATTACCACTGCCAGTAACTGGCCCTAAGCTTTGCACTGAGTTTGCAGTACATAAGGAATGACGCTCATCAGGTCTGCTCTTTTCAAACTTTTCTTGATCTGACATGAAGTGATTTAGCTGTGACAGTAATTTCTCTAATTGATCAGGTGTCTCTATCTAACTTGGTTTGCTTCTGTTTATCTTCCTATTGTACTGCCATAGTCTCAAATCTACAGCAGTAACAGCAGTGATTCTGGTAGAATGAGACAGAAACACAGGCTGGGTAGAATGTCAGAGGCCTTGAGAAGTGGAAACACAGGATGCAGTGTATTGAAGTTCAGGCATGAGATAAGAGGTGGAGCACAAGCTTGGCACTGAAGATCCCACAGCTATAAACAATTCACTAATGGTCAGTTGAAAGAAAAATGCAATCCTGGAACAGGACAAAACTGGTTTTAAGGGTAACTGAGAACAAAGAAGTAATATCTCATATAAAATGAAACATATATGGTAAATTCAGCTGAAACCTGGAGCTGCGCACCAGTGAAGAAATATGTAAAAATGTGTCAGAAAGCATTTATAAGTGACCCCAAGTGGCTCCCAGGAGAGGAAGAAGAAACTATCACCATAAACATCTCATTCCTCCCTGTGAAGGACATCAGATTTCAACAACTCATCGTAACACTTCCTCTTCTCCCTCTGCAGCAAATGAAACCGTAGGACCCAGAGGAGCAGTGAAAGGATGAGCATAAATGCCAGGAAAATAAGTAGAAATTAAGCAGTACATGTTACAGTTTTAATTGTGTTTTTACCATTACAGCAACTTTTAAAATATTAAAAAGAATACTGCATTTCATACTTTTGGTAACAATTAGATCTGAACTAATAGTGATTAGATTTCAAGATTTCAGTTATACTAGCACTAAATTCTAGTTCTACTTTTATATTGGGTACCTCCTCTTGCTTATAATGAATCACAGAATGGTAGAGGTTGGAAGGGACCTCTGGAGATCATCTAGTCCAACCCCTCTGCTAGAGCAGGATCACCTAGAGCAAGTTGCACAGCATCGTGTCCAGGTGGGCTTTGAATATCTCCAGGAAGGAGACTCCACAGCCTCTCTGGGCAGCCCGTTCCAGTGCTCTGTCAAGACTTTGAGCATAACACTTCTTAGTCTTGCTTCCTACCATACCTCATCTATTAATTATGAGTTTCCATTCTTGAAGTTCAATAACTCTATTTCACTTCTCTCTTCTTCCCAAGGCTGGCTAAGTCTACTATTTTATGGTTATACTCCAACATGCCTTTCGTATTTTTAATCACATCCCTAGTAGTACGACTCAAGGGTAGAACAGTCTCTCCTCTACTTCTGATTTCCACCTTCTGTACCAAGGCTACTGAAGACCTAGCTGAATAATGTTTTTCAAATGTATTCCTTCAGACACAGATGTCAGGAAAAACCCGCAAAGTCCTGTATTGTGGGAAGATTCTGCTGATCGCATAAAAAACAAAGACTTATTTCCTGTCTTTATCATCAACAGTTGAATTCTCCCCTGGCACCCCTACAACAGGGTCTTGCACTTTAATTTCTTCCTTCTCTCTCCTAGAGACTTACACAGCAAGACTATCATGCTGTAGATTCTGGATCTGAGAGCAAAAATTATCAAGATCACATCAGTCCTGTAAAATAGCTTACCAAAAAGCACACCAATTTATTAGGTCAATTTAATCTGACTTTAAAAAGGTGTCTTTATTTTATTATTAGGCAACATGTTGATTCATAAATATAATTTGCTTCTCTAATTTTCTAAATTTTGTAAGGTTAACAGTTATCTGAAATATTAACTTTTGGCAACAAAACATCCTGTTCTGGGGTATGCCCTCCTTTGCAACTCATAATTACTATTTTTTTCCCCATTGCTGTGCTGATGGTGTCTTTTTTCTAGTTCTAATAGTCAACTTGACTAAAAACACCACTGTTGCCAGTTTATGATGGACAGGACTTGTTCATTGTGTGGTGGGTTTTTTACTCTATAGCACAAACTTGTAATTCACCATCTGCTTTTCCTGTGCCGACTTCATCATCAAGGGATGATGAAGTCAGCATACAGGGAAATTTTTTTTTGCTAGTGAACAGCTAAATTCCTGTCTTACATCCAACTGAAGTTAGTTGAAACCTTTTCAACTAAATGAAGTTTCATCTAAATATACTTCCTTTGACAAAGCAAAAATATTTTCTGGATAAAAACTCTAAAATCAGTTTTAGTGATATTACTAATAAGAAAAGGTTTGAGGAAGCTCCAAATACCTTCTTCCACTAGGCAGTCCCATGGTCTCTGGGACCATGTGGCACAAAGTCCCTGCACAAGCCCAATTCAGAGCACCTGATCATCTAAACTCTGGTCCTAAATCAGGCAGAACAGGGAGTTGGATAAATGCAGAAAAAAAAAAAAAAATTTTAAACCTCAAAAGCTGTCAGATTTAATCAGAAGTACGAGTTTGGCAGAGGCAGTTGTTCTCTTCCTCTCAGCCTCTATTTCCTCTTACACCACCACCCCTCCATCCTCAGTTCTACCATCCATTTTGGTCAAGCAAGATAAACCACAGAATTCACTGAAAGGTCTCACTCAGGACAGCCAGGGTTGAAACAGCAAAAACTTTCTGGTAGGTGCATACAAGTATGTTTGCACAGTTCTTACTCACAGGCACGTACCATTAGTACCTACAAGTACAAATTTAGAAGTTAAACAGCCCTATGCTGAATAGAGGGTCTCACTGCAAAACCACCAGCATATGCTAAACTCAGCTTCTTAAGAGCATGACATTTTTCAGAAGCATGGTATCTGGATACTTTCTCTTGCTAATTTGGAGCATATCTTTACATTTATGCTTTTCTGACTTAATGACAGTCATGCAGGCACTCGAAAGCTTTGGTGTTTGCTTTATTTTGTTAATTTCAGCCACATGTTTTTTTCTCACCTTTCACTCAGCTTGTCAGCACTGGAATCTATGAATCTACTTCATTTAAAACGTCTGCTTCTTTATATGTACTGCAGATTGTAATCCATCTACACCTCTGAGGGAAAGCAATCCTCTTTCCCCCAGTGGAAATACAACCAGTTTTCAGGAACAACCAACCCATTACTAGATAGGTGAATTCTGGAATGTCAGCATCCAAACTAGCATTACAGACAGAATAAATCAACATTAACACCACTACACACTTTATATAAAGAGGAATTACAAAGATATTCTGGCAGTCAGTGAAAATTGCAGTTTTTTCCCCTTCTCCTGGCAAGAAGTTATTCTCGTGCTGTTCTGCTTTCAATATGGGGGGAAGGCAGGAGGGGAGCATGTCAGCATGCAAGCAACTCCAAAAAGCAAGCAGAAGAGCAGAGTGATAAATAGAGAATTTTATTTTTACACCAGCAGAGATTTATCACTGTGAGACTTTGACAAATTTTACAATAACGCGTTGTGTATACAACCTACAGTAACTGACAGAGAATAATATATTCCATCTGCTGGAGATGTCCCAGGAGGCTAGCCTTCCAGGTCCAAAAACTTACACATTTTTATAATTTCTTCCTCCCTAATAAAAAAGCATTATGAAACAGCTATTCAGTTCATTTTGAGAGCATACATTACAGTGAATAGCAGTTATTTGAAGATCAAACTCAAGTGCATGTAAAAGATTTCAGTTACACTCCAGTGTTATTTGTTTTTCTTCTGTTTGGATCAGCCTATGATCGGCCATTCACTCTTGCTATCATAACTTTCATTTTGATACATAAGTGCCTTTAAGTCTTACAGGAACATTAAAGATGCCCAAGAGATCGTATGTGTCTTGTCATCCAGAAACAGACCCTGCTGCAGGTCAGTATGTACACGGTAGTTGGCAGAAGTGCAGGTAAAGATCAATTTCAAGACTATAGAGAACAATAATGGCTATGATCGCAGGTGAGAATTAAGTCATTGAGGGTTTTAAATCACTACACGAAAACATTAAACCATACATCCTGGTATGAAAGAGTTCCTCAGAAGAAACAATGGATATGCAGGGAAAAAATAAACTGCAATAGAGTATCTTCAGCATCACAATTATTTTCCAGAATTGTTTTTCTTGAATCTATGTCTCCTTTAGCTGTTCCTTTTTAGTTTCCTTCTAAATAGCTTCCTCATTTTGACAGGTTTGACTTCAAGCAAGGAAACTTAATGCAGAAGACTTCTTGCCTTTCCACTTCTGCAAGTTCTCAGGGTTACAGAGCACTCTACACTAGTCACACCCTAAAACCCATGCACGATGCAGAACTAAGTCAAGAATTGTTTTCCTTTTAGGTTATCAAGCATTTGTTTCAAGATTCCATCATTTACGGTATATAAAGACTTAGTTTCTACATTATGCACTATCCAATACTTTCTTTTTTTATTACAGATACACAAATATCTCAAATTTTAATGTTGATGATAACTATAGGCTCTATAAGGTTTCGCTTTTCTTAAACATTCTTCATACAGAAGAAGAAAGCATTTTTGCCCAGCTTTGAAAGATATGCCTCCCAACTGAGTTTTGAGCAAGCCAAGAGAACGCTGGGTGTACATGGATACACTAACAGGATATCCTAAGAAAAACCCTATTTACATGAGTAGAGGAGCACTCACACAATGCAGCTCCTGAATTAAAGTAAATCCCTCCTTTACCAAGGAAATTTTATCTTAATTTCAATCTGTTTCAGCCCAGAGCAAGGAATTTTCTTAGTGGGACTGTTATTTTGTTGTGTGCACTTGTCAGGCAATTGTTTCAGGTCTCCCCACAGTCTCTCTCACATGTGTACAGAGCAGCAGACTACAAGAACTGTTTTAAGGCAACAGCTCTGCTCCTCCTAGGTCAGGCCTATAAAAGTGATCTAATCCAACCTCAAAGTTTACCATCATCTGTAAAACATCCAGTCCCCACAACCAATGAATAAAATATTCCACTATAGCAACACTGAAATAGAAGCTGGCATGGCACTTTTCAATTGCCTTTTTTATTATTATTATTATTATTTTCTCTGCCTTTTCTACTTTCAGCTTTTTAATAGGAAAAAAATACCTTCATTTACAAGCTTGAAGCCCAGTACTTCCACTTCCCAAGAATAGAAGCCTATTAATTCTGGCAATGAGAACTTCAGGTTTAAACTTTTGAGAGGTGTCAAGAATGTTCAGTCAATTGAGCAATTCAGTTAGCCAACTACATTCCTGGAAGCTTTGCAACAGAAGGAATAAATCAGAAAATCAAATGAAGTGTGACTTACCCCTGACACTGGCTAAGGCAAAACATGAAAGAAAATGAAAAATAGATAAAAACTTAATTGGTAAGGGAATAATATGCATGGCTGTCTCTCTGAGTGAGAGTAAGTTAGACCAGCAATAATAAAAGTACAAGAAAACATTTTAGGAAAAAATGGGGAAAAAAACCCATTTTCCTCTATTACCAAGCTGGGAAGCAGAAAAAGATACAGGCTTGCCTTTTCAATCTCTTTCCTCTGATACACAGAGCTTTGCTTAGACTATGAACGTTTAAGGAATATAGCTTGAGTGAATAAATGTGCACTAGCAGAATCATGAATACTGACAACACACTCCTCAACATCTTAACTATTTTCAGTACTGTCAGGAGTTTACACAGTGCTTTGCTTCTGTTCATCACCAACTGACACCACAATAGCAAAATCTGCTATTACATGGTCAGCAAGGGAAGCTTCACAGCTCTAATCAGCAAGCTGAGAATGAACATAGTATTCTGTTAAGAGACACGTAGTTAAAGTAGAAACTTTATTTATAAATCACAATCTTTGTCTCCTTTCCCAGAACCCTATAAAAGCACTAGAAACAGCAAACAACAATTAAAATACCACCACTGTTGAGAGCATTCTGACCTCAGAGTGACAGATACGAGATTTATATAAGATTATGAAACATAAGGAAGAACACGCAGGGTAAGGAAAAACTCCATCAGTGGAAGAAAGAAACTCTTCCTCCCACAGTGACAGTTCATGGCTATCAGCTCCTTGAAGGTCTTTCTAAATCCCTGTGGGAGCCAGGTGCTCCTACCCCTTACAGACGTGTCTCAGTATGCCCCAGCTCCTTGCTATTCCACACCTGACTGACTGCTCTAGCATGGATGACAGGCTGCATTGACAACACGATCAACTCTGTAAAGTCAGAACAATGAAGCGAAACTCCTACCTTTGTATTCAATACAGGAGAAAATACATACTTCCTCTATGGGCAAAAATATTTAAAGTAGTTTTATTAAAGAAACTGTCACATCAAGACTACAGCCATACCCTCTCCAGGCTGAAACTGCATGTCAGTTTCAACATCACATAAGAGAAGCAATTTTATACAGAGTTGATGTTCAGGTTTATCAAAGACAGATGAAAACCTAAGTCAAAACACCACATGATAACAAATATACCTTTGAGTAGGGCCAGCAGGTTTGGATATCTCAGTTAACTTGGCAAGGCTTTGTATGCCTCCAGGTATGGAACATAACACCTCAGACTATGAGGAAATAATCTCCCCTTGAGCTAAAGATTTAGCAGATCCAGAACTAGTACAAGTTTCCCCAGCCCCATCAGACAAAGAAAATCAACACAAAGGTGGAAAAATTAGCTTTCCAAAAGCCCATTACTTTACAGTAAACAGTACTATTTCATACCCATATTTCCACTACAAACTTAATTAAAAATGGAATTTTACAAACAAAGCAATACCTTAGCTCAGCAGCAAAGTTCAGCCAGTTTCCAGATCAAAATACAACAGCCACTTATAGAAACACACAATACTTTAAATGACACAAAAAAAAACCCCACTTATCAAACCCTGACATAGGCATAAAAACATTTAGCTGTTCCTATCACAATTTATTTGCACAATATTTAAGAGAGTGCTGCAAAAAAGTAAAGATTTATCCTGTTTTATTTTCCTTCAGGTTCTACATGAGGCTAAGTTTAAAGGTGGGGTATTTCTGAGAAAGCTTTCCATCCACCTGAGAATTCAAAAAAGTAGAATTAACATACCCAAAATCGTAATCGAGTTAACTGTTTACCAAAGAAACTCTTTCGATGGTCACACCACATGAATCTAAAGAGTTTCTTTAACTTGTGTCCGGCTATTTTTGTTATGCAATTGTCCTTGGTTTGAGTCATCTTGCTTTACTGATTAGTTTTTAATTATTTTTCATAGAAATTTTTCCTTCAGTTCAGTTTATCATTGTCTCTTTAAAAATTGCGAATCTGAGCATAAGTGAAAGTAAATTACCTCCTGGTTCACCAATGTAGAAAGACACATCTTTTTTGTCTTCTTGTTCATCAGCGTGATCATAAGTGATCTGTGGAACAGACAAGGCATTCTCTCCTGGGTTTATTACAGGTGCAGAACCATTACCACAGCCTAGTTTCCCTTTTCTTTTGTATCTTCTAGCCTGTGGTAATACAAATGGGATGATATCAGAAGATACTATCAAAACCAGAAAAGTACATGTGAACTTTACTATACAGTAAATTCATTTGAGGGTGGTTGTGGGTTTTTGGTTTTGGTTTTGCTCTTTAAGAATGTCATTGAAATTCAGAGAAAGTATTACACTCTTGGTTAATGTCTTCCAAAGTGGCTGATTCTGAATTATTAACTTAAATCTGGTAAGAATTTGATTCTCAGGAGAAGACACCTAGCACATTCAGAAAAATCAGGTCTCAAGTAAAATTTCTCAAATTGGGTGCAAAATATGAATCACTTGAGCATACAACAGCTTGGCTGTAACATCTTTCGAAAGCTGTAATTAAACATACACTATTAATGTTGAACTAGGCACTGTGCAGCTTTTTCACCTAAAGAAAGTTTTCCCTTTTACCAAAAAGGCTGAATTAGGCACCTTAGGACAAGATCATTCCTTTCTCCTGCCTCCAAAGTTGAAGTTCTCCTGATTTTAGAAGCTTAAGACGCAACCTAATAAACACCCTACAGTGGTACATAAGAATGAAAAATTAATGTTTGCATGCAACTGGTTCCAAGAAAGGCTGGTCTCCATCTGCCTCTATGACTAGAAGTGACCAACATAACAACCAACTGACTGCATGGGCTGTGCTGCCTACTGCCACCACCTAGCTACATAAATACTATTTCTCATATCATAGTATTTATTTCCAGTCTTCATGGCTACCTACCCTTTGGCTCTCATCCCACCTGGTTCTACCACTCTCACATCTCAAAAGAGAGTAAGAGGCATACTTGAACTTGCCTGATGCTACAGTAACCTTCTGACGAGGAGCCGAGATCTAGGACTCCTGCACTGAATCCTGCAAAGTACTCTGGCCTCTGACATGACCAAGTAGTTAGTAGAGATAAGCATCAGTGAGTGAGTATTCACACATATCAACACAAACAGCTGCAGGCTCAATGTATTCACAAATGGAACAATGCTACTTGGTCTAAGTAAACCAATTCTATTTTATTAGTCTGTATTCAGTCTTTGGAAATTCATTCTTCTGTTCAGCTCTGCAGCAATTAAACAAAAGCATGTTTGAAATGAATCAAACAGAGCACAAAAAATGGTAGAAATGGGCATTTATCGTAGACAATGGATGCACTACCATGCATCAAAATGCTTCTAAAGGCAAAGAATATGGGCTCTCATAGAGGAAAAGAAGCTAGAAGTTCTCTGGAGAGCAAAGTGCTACAACATACACAATATAGTCAATATACATTTAAGTCTTTAAATGAAGAGGCTAGGTAGAGAAAAAATGAAGTAGTCTTAAGAGAAGAGAACATAGGAGAACATGATCCATTGGTAAGAGATGAAAGAACCATTACTATGTTCTTGAACTAGGGTTAGTATTTCACAGGGAAGTTCAATAATGTATTTGGGAAATCCCTTTCACTAGAAAAAAAAAAAACTGAGGGAAAATACCAAGGGCACTAAAAGCCACCTATTCTTTCTAGCTCTCACATCATGTATTGCTTGATGTTCAGCAACACATACTGCTCAGCCTTACCCCTTTCCTCCTGGTTCTTCTGCCTCTAGTTATGAAGCAGCTAGTGTCACGGCAAAGTTACGCTCTGCTCAGCACAGAGTAGATCACACTGCTTTAACACCAAAACATACACATGCGCACAGATCACGCTGACAAGGTTTTCCACACATGCTGTGGGGAAGTCATACTGAAATTCTCCACTGGGCAACAGGCATCAGTGGGATTTCAATGCCTTAAACCAGGTCTGTAAGATCACTTTAGAAATCCTACATATCTGAGTTAAAACTGCTGCAGACTTGGGCCTTTCTAGAAGGAGTGTTGAAGGCTAGGCAAGCGTGCCAAGGAAACTACATACCCATGTTTAAGCAATCCCACCTGTGCAGACTAATGGTATCCTACTCTACTGCAGACACAGCTCAGGAATTTGCCCAAATTTGTGCACACAGCCCCAAATACCATGGAGAGAAGTATTTAAGCAAGACAAATATAGATGCTGTCAGTCACATGCTGAGTGTTAACACAAATTTTTAAGATATTATTCTCTTTTCTTCTTGTATGAACTACTATGCAAAATGAACGCAAAATGGGAAAGCATTATCATTGACTAACAACACCCTTTGAGGATATAGAGGAGACTTCAGAGTGGATAAAACAATGGAGAATCAGCACCTATCAGACAACCAGTGCAAATTTAAAATTAGAAGACAGTTGTCCATCAGGAACATTTTAAGGAAAACATAACTAAATATATTGTGGCATGAGGAAAACTATCAAATGTCCCATTACAAATGCCTTTCAGCTCTCCAAGTTCTTTGGACAATTCATAAGGATTTCTGCAAGTTATCCCAATCAGATTAAAAGCAAGAACGGAACAGAGCTCTGCAACTCTCCATTACCTGTTTTCTCAGACTAGGGCTAGATGGCGCTGGTGGTTTTTTGGGATTTTGCACTGGTGATGTAACATAGATCTTCCATGTTGCTGTAGAACTGCAGGATTTCTCTGCTGCATAGCACCGCCACAGAGTCTATAATAAAACCCAAACCAAATAATCTCAGTGAATAAGCAGTTTTTGCAGATTTTGCTGCAAACCAAACTGACAGAAAAATCTTCAATCAATGTAAATATGCTGTAAAGTGTTCTGTCTACAGTCACTGTGCTATACCACACAACACCATGCCTGATAAAATACACTCTTCCCTGTATACAACTGTGATGAACGTAATTTGCACCAGGAAACACACACACAGTACACAGTGACCGTAAGAACACTCTTTGTAGCATTCTCTCTAGGAGCTCGGGTCTAACTCTGCCCACAATAACAGAAACACCAGCAAACAACCCCCATAAAAGCGAATCCTCACAAGCATCATACAATCCTGCTGCTTCCTTTTTTCTGCAATGTGCCACACTTTAGTATTTGTGCACCATGCTATTGCATTCTTTACATTATCATATAAAATGTTATGCTGGGACATTCTTCTAAAGTGAGGCGTGTGTATACATGTATTTGTATACACATTCACCATCTCAGGATTTCACAGATGCACAGGTCTTCAGGGACAATAAAAAGCAAGTTAGGAATTAAAGATTATACCAAAGGCTTGTTTTTCTTTTTGCTTTTTGCCCTCTCTCCTGTTTCTCCAAATAGACTCATTGCATCCAGCTAGTGTCACTATGTCTGTGAGGATCAGGCTAGTAAAGCCTCCTACACTCCCTCATTAGAGGTGGGAGAGGCAACTGTCTAATTCCCTCTAGTGACTGATGTGGATCAAAAAGACAAAGTGGTTAAACACAACTTATAGATTTATAATAAAGCCTAGTAACAGTTATTCTCAGCACTTTAACTACTAGGCCAACCTCCCTCTCCTCAGTGTTTTACTGTTAGAGGCCTTACCTGAATTAGAGATGCTGCAGCTGGGATTTGTCTGTTGAAATGCTTCTGACGTTGCTTCTGCTGTACTTTCAGGGCAAAACCAGACCCCAAAATACCCTAAATATAAACAAAATTACTAGTCAGACTCCAGGATGACTTCGCATATCTAAACTTAATATTAACATGAAGTAAACAGACATTTTAGGAAAGACTTTCCCAGAAAAAAGATCTGAGTTTTCAAGTGTCCACAGTGATGGAAACCTATTTATTCCAACAAATTTTTAATCTGAAATTGAGCACATTTATTGAAGTTACATGATGCCAACATCAACACCATGTGTTTACTGCTGTGATCTACAGGTAGCATTAGTCAGAAGCATTCACAGAGGTGGTCACATTCCAAAGGCAACCCTGCACAATGGTGGGAGAAGCAAATGCCAGTGTCACATGTCTGAACTACAGCTGTTCTTTGCACTTGGTTTGAATTCCTTGCCACACACACACACACACACAACCAATCCCCCACTAAAGCTAGAACCCAGCTTCATTTTCCAGGCAAATCAAGTGAAGCAGCCAGAGATATGCTTTATAATTTCTGCATTTCTGTTAAAATTAATAGTTACAGAAAAGACAAAGTATTTCCTCACACTGTTTTAACGTTGTTGTCTTTATCACCCCCACCGCCTTCAGTTATCTGAAGATCCAAAAATCCCAAAGATGCTTTATAGAACCATGCAGGAAAGCAGTTTCCTAGACCTCTGCTTTGTGACAGTGCTCCTCTCCTTGCAGGACCCAAACTGTTCTCATATAATCAAAAAATAGCAGAAACCAAGGAAATTTCACCTCTGGCACTAACATGCTGATAAAAACAAACCTACTCTCTTTTTACCTCACAGAATAACTTCAGTTCTTTGAGTTGTGATAACTATTCTTAGCCCCTTCCTAGGCCACGTCTCTCTAAAATAACTGCAATGAAGATACAGCGGTTTCATTCATTTGTGTGTGTATGCACAGACACACAAACATACACTTGAGGGGACATGTGTACACATTCTGAAGCAACACCCAACCCCACTATTTCCTACCAAAGGCACCAATTTAAAAGTACCTAATTGAGCCAAAATCAGACAGACACTTAAAAAAGTGAACCAAGTTCTACTTACCGCTGGCAGAGCAAAGAAAGATATAGCAAATACTGAAAAACAGGAAGCTATTGTCTTCCCAATCCACGTCTGGGGAACTTTGTCTCCATAACCAATTGTTGTGACTGTTACCTAGGCCAGAAACAAACACCTGATTCACTGCAATGCAATGCCTTTTTTTTCCCCCAAAAGCAGGAAAAAAAGAAAGAAAGATGAAAAAAAAAAAAAGTAGAGCAGTAACAGGAGATACATACAGATCAACAGCATTTGGATTTGTGCATAAGAAAACAACAGGAGTATGCTGAACATCACTGTAGCTTTATCCTGTTTTTACATTCTTCAGCAAGCATTCACGACTGGCCACTGTTTTGGAAGCAACAGTAGGCTGGACTGAGGATGTCTGTTCTCACAGTTTGTAGCTGGCTGCTTTCACCTTCTCAAAACTGTAAGGATTAGCCTTGTGGGCTTGAAACTATAGGCTTGCAGTTTTTCTACTTTTGCTTTAAAAATGTAGTTCCACATGGTTGAGAAGAAAGCCTTGAAAGCACTGATTTGCACACAACCGACGCACAGACATCCACCAAACTGTAGCTGGGCAGAGACACAGCTGTGGAGGGTAAGCTATGCACTGCGCTGGCAGGAAGGGAAAGGGACAGAAGTAACACCATCCCAGCTGAATCCTCATAGCAGGAGGAGGAACATAGAATCACAGAATCATAGAATAAGAGGATAAGGCTGAGGTACTTAATGCCTTTTTTGCCTCAGTCTTTAGTAGCCACACCAGCAGTCCCCAAGGCACTTGCCCCCTGGTGCTGGAAGACACGGAAGAGTGGGATATACCCCCTATAATCCAGGAGGAAGCAGTTTATGACCTGCTACTTCACCTGGACTCGCACAAGTCCATGGGGTCAGATGGTATCCACCCGAGAGTGTTGCAGGAGCTAGCGGAGTAGCTTGCCAAGCCGTTAGCCATCATCTACTGATGGTCCTGGCTAACAGGTGAGGTT
>VWZZ01004267.1:291081-373465 GCA_013399095.1 Psophia crepitans | reverse complement strand
CTGGACAGGTTGGATCGACGGGCTGAGACCAAAGGGATGAAGTTCAATATGGCAAAGTGCCAGGTCCTGCATTTTGGCCACAACAACCCCAGGCAGCGCTACAGGCTGGGGGCAGGGTGGCTGGAAAGCTGTGTGGAGGAAAAGGATCTGGGGGTATTGGTTGACGCTCACCTGGACATGAGCCGGCAGTGTGTCCAGGTGGCCAAGAAGGCCAACGGCATCCTGGCCTGTATCAGGAATAGTGTAGCCAGCAGGAGCAGGGAGGTGATCGTCCCCCTGTACTCAACCCTGGTGAGGCCGCACCTCGAGTACTGTGTCCAGTTTTGGGCCCCTCACTACAAGAAAGATATTGAGATCCTGGAGTGTGTCCAGAGCAGGGTAATGAAACTGGTGAGGGGTCTGGAGCACAGGTCTTATGAGGAGCAGTTGAGGCAACTGGGGAGAAGAAGAGGCTCAGGGGAGACCTTATTGCCCTCTACAACTACCTGAAAGGAAGTTGTGGCGAGCTGAGGGTCGGCCTCTTCTCACAGAGTGAGAGAACAACAGGAAATGGCCACAAGTTGCGCCAGGGAAGTTCAGGTTGGAGATTAGGAGAAATTTCTTCTTGGGAAGGGTGGTCAGGCATTGGAACGAGTTGCCCAGGGAGGTGGTGGAGTCAGCGTCCCTGGAGTGTTTAAAGAAATGTTGGATGTGGTACTTAAGGACATGGTTTAGTGGGTAATAGGTGGTGCGGGGATGGTTTAACTATATGATCCTGGAGGCTCTTCCAACCTTAATGATTCTATGATTGTATTAATACCTTTGTGCTTAGTCTTTTAACAAGAAAATAATGCTGGTGAAAAAAACAGCTTAACACCACCAGAAAATTAAGACATCTCCCAAAGTAAGCAAAAAACCCATAAGTGGTTATTACCTTCTCAACTACATAGATAACTATAAGTACTCTCATGGAAGATTACCTGCAATGAAGAACTCCAAGATCATTTCTCTAGTCTTTTGTTTATTTTGTCATTACTCTTTTTTAACTGTCTGGACAAATAGTAGCAGATATCAAACACATTTTTTGTAACCTTTAGTTACTATCAAAGTAAGCCCAGGGCATGACTGGTTTTTAAGAGAAACAACCCATTATAAATAAGTCTAGCTCTATTTGTGCGCTTGTGTCCTGAGTCAAAGTTGACAGCTTATGGCAGCAGTGGTATGTACATAAAACTTAGAATCAAAACTCCAGAGAAAGAGTGTTGGCTTAAACAGATCAGAAGTTCCATTTTTTTATTTCAGTTGACTAATACCCTTGGAAAATAGCTTCATGGTTGTTTTATTTGATGATAAATTTGTAAGAGTCTTTGCCTGTAGGAATGTGGTAGACGAGAGGGATATGGACAGAAATAAAATCCAAGCAGAACAAAAGGTCCACAGAGGACCTCTGTGACAGTTAAACCCCCTTATTGATTGATGTAGCATTTAGTCTCTTCAGTTAGGATATTTGTACTTGGACACTCTTTTTTACTGTTATCTTGTTACACAAACTTCTTAAAACACGGAAAAAGAAAGACTGACTCCCGAGTAATTTTGGCAAGAGAAAGGAAATGGCTAAAGCCATGTGCTCACAGCACCTGCATGAAAATCCTGGTAATTTTCATGAGCAGTGAACCTCAGTTCTTCAGTAGTACTGTTGCAAGAATAAGGTACTCCCTACAGTAGATAAGCATGAGAAGATCATATATGTTTTAGTCATTATTATTACTATCATGGTTGACAATTATCATAAATTAATATTGAAACGGAGTTTGAATGGCATTGCAGAAGTTCAGAAAAAGGAGTTCAATCAACAATCTGTATGACCTTTGGATTTCAGATAACTGGAAACAGAGAACTGGTTATATTTCCTTTGTAAATGTGTATTTGGTAGGAAATATGCATGGAATGAAAAAGGACATCAGCTAAAAATGTATTGATGTAGCTGATCAGTGCTTATGAAGTATAATTAAAATGGATTGTATGACCTGACTGGATAGAGGAGGACAGGGTGTATGCATGAAAATTTAATGAAATATTTAAGTAGAGATTTTTTTGAAGTACTGAAATAGGTTCTAATTTTAATAATTTTTAATCTATTCTGTAAAATTCTGCACTGGTAGTAAACTCATTTTATGGACTTTTTTTAAAAGCAAGGTTGATTATAGCAGCAGTAGTATTTGAAGACTGTTTCTATTTTTCTATTACTTCTATTTAGTAATTCAGAACCACAGAATGTTTGAGCAAAGGTCAACAGGCAGTATAGTCAGGTGTGACATCTGAGAGGACAGAGAGCAACTGAACTTTTAGACACCAGAAATATTTTGGAGGGGTTGGAGGAAAGGATGTAAAGCATCCTGAGTGTTTTCTTTTTCTTCATTTTTGGAGGAGTTTTCAGAATAAAATGCTGTCAAGAAATGATGTGTGTCTGCTGCTGTGAAGGGCACCACCACTGAGAAAGGGCAGCAACTCTGGCAATCTGCCAGACCAAGACAGACATTTGGAAGAAGAAGAGATTACTCAAACACAAAATATTGTTATGTCTTTGGATAAAAATTTGAATTATTATAAGAACTCTGGTTTTATACTCTTTATCCCTATGCATGATGAATCCGGAAAACAAGTAAAAAGGAGATCCTTGGATCTCCCATGCCCAGAGCTCATGGCAGGTTCCAGGCCTAAATTCATGTGAAGACACAGAAAGCATAGTGGCCTAAAGGAAGAAAGCCAACTTATTCCTGCATTTTTAGAATGCATTAAAACCTATAAGAGGATTCTTAAGTATTGTTCTTTTTTCTGTGTGGAACAGGATAGCCACATACTGGAACCATAAATACATGAATAAATACACAGTGAATATTCATCTCATCGGTTTTGAAATGGGGAATTAGGGTGGAAGTTGAATCACAGTGAAATACATACACTTTCGAATTCACTACAATGTCTTTCCTAATCACACAGAGGCTAAAATTTCTCAGAATAAAAGCAACATTTGGTCAAAACAAAAATTAAATTTACCCTCAATACTTTTTCTGTCAGGAAAGATCTTGACTCCCTGCTCACCATGAGAATGACCACAAGGCAGGCACTGCCCTTTCAAAGGCCAAAGTCCCTTTGCCTTCACAGCGTATTTTGTGCCATACCAAAAACTTAAAAGCTTTTTTTTTTTTTCTTTGTGCTTTAGTGTTGAATTCCATCCATTCTGTCACAGCTGCTTCCTTACAGTTTCAGGGTTTTCAAGCCTCATAATGACCTTTCTGGTTGACCCTGACCTGTTCTTCATGTTTCCATGATGTGGTGTCATGAGGTTTCCATGAAGTGCAGTCCCTGAAGGAGTTAATGCTCCCCTGCCATTCAGCTGTTAGTTTCTCTTGAATTTCCCACTAGACTGTCACAAAGGATAACAGAGATGTAATAAAAAGGTCACGCAGGTGTTCCCACAGAATATGTTATCAAGCCCTAACAGTGAAGGAACGTGAGCAGGCCTATTTGAATGAACAATGAGGAGACAATAAAAGGAAAGTTGAATTATAGACAGCAGGCAGGTTTGCACTAAAAAAGTAAACAGGATTTACTGTATTCAAAGAGCCTGAAAAATTACACTCATTAACCATGTATCAAGTAAATCGATAATACCATTATGTGTTACAATGCGAATTAGCTTTAACAGCTATTTCATACAACTCAGCAGGGACTAACAGCTAATTCAATTTCTACTGGATTGTAGTCACACTAAGATTGCTTAAAAACGGTATTATTTTTGTTTTGCCCTTCATCTATTTCCTCACTTAATTCAATACTTCTAAAAAAAGAAAATCCAGCCATTAAAAGATGTAGTTTTGACATAAGGTTCACTGCTATTGTGCCTCGTGTCGAAATACTGAAGACAAAACCTTTGTCTTGCATGTATTCCTACTGATACCTTCATTAGCTGCTCGGCTTTCTGTTCCGCAACAGATCAATGCCAGCTCCCAATGATTGCTTAAAACAGGTCATCCATGAGGACTGTTGCAGTTAGGATCCTTCTGTCTACCTCTCTCCTTGCTTTTGCTTTGTCAGAGGCTTCCTGGATGGTTATTATTCTCAAGTGCAGTAGCTGCATTCTTAATTGGGAGCCAGTAAATGAAAACAACTTGATGTTCACACCTTTACCATGTTGCATGGCTTAATGTAATAAATAAGGGCAGGAAGGAGGCAGAAATACAAAAAGGTGCTTTGTGAGAAAAGTGTCCAATAAATATGGCTGATGTGGATAGCAAATGCGGATACCATGGACAAAACAAAATAAGATAAAAGTAGTGAATTGTTGCAAGACAATAGAAGAATGACATTTAAGATTTCCGGTGTGACAGAAGTCTCATCCTTTATGAGAGAGAAACCAAGGCAAACATTCAATAGAGCATAACCAAAAACTGTCGCAATAATATGCTAACAGTCTTCCACAGGGTCATTTACCTTGGTAAAGAGATCATAATCAATTTCACTTATGATCTTATTTTACTTCTGTTACTCCATGAAGAATTTTTTTTAATAGAAAAAGAAAGGCACATCGAGGGCTTGCTGGGTTTTTTTTGTGTTTAAAAAAAAATACCCCGAGAGAAAATGAGGAAAATGAAGAGATTTAGAGAGGAAGGGAGGAGTATCATATATCATATTTGTTGCATCACAACCATGGCTCCTTTAAGATTTTGTCTTATATCTGACCAGACAGAAATACAAGGTACTAAATCCTGAGATATATGAGATTACTAAATCTTACACAATACTCATTGAGGTTCACATACACAAGCCATTTCCAGCATTCTAGTATATGTTGCAAATGAATCACACAAGCTGTATGTGCAGCCCAGATTTCAAATGTTGCTTCATAACATATTTAGTCTATGAAAAGGCTGGTGAACCCTTCTGAGTTGCTTCTGTCTCTGAAATTTGAAGTTGCCTTCATTCCTTGTATGCTTTTATGCAAAATGCACTTTTACACTGCTCTAATCAAATAATTGAAAAAACAGATATTTTTTATTAGACCACAAGTGGAAGTCTGCAAATAATAAAAGCAATCAATGTCCTTAATACTCTTCATATAAGAGAGTCCAAAACCAGGATAATAACTGCTGGCAATTATTTGCTCAGTGTTACAAAATAATCATTTTTTCATCTTTGATAAGAGTAGCCACATAATTATGTATCATATGACATAGAGAGCACAAAGATTTTCTTTGGATCCCAGTTGTGCTCTTAGACTTTTGTCTATACATTGATCTGAGGGGATCTCAGCAAACACCTGGCTTCTGAATTAGCTTGTTGCAGATTATTTGCCCATGACTGTATGTTTAAAGTTTGACTAAACAATAAGAGATTAGTTATTAGGTAGTATTGAGTAGTTAAAATATAGAAACACATGTGCTGTTTTGGGTTTTTTTGGTGGGGTGGGGTTTTTTTGTTTGTTTGTTTCATTTTGTTTTCCTGAGGGAATGCTTAACTGGATGGGGAGGCATCAATACTGCATGCTTGAACTGGGGATTATTTTCAATTGAAAACAAAGCTGCAGGTCAGAAGGGGTCACTTGTAAGATAGTGAGTGTTTCTAAATTGGTTGTTTTGTTGGTGACTTATTAAGAACTCGATTTAATGTTTGCCAGTCTTTTCCATGTAGAATATTTCTGTAAGGGACACAATATCAAAATGCACAAGAAACTGTCCTACTTAAGCAATGCCCAGTTTAGTTTGTCTTATAGTTTCTCTGAACAACATTGATAGTCATTAGAATGCTGAGTAGATCAGCAAATACAATTAAATTCCTGATGGCATCTGTGCAAGTTGCATGTCACTTTAGTTTAAACTATTAATAAAATAATATAGATTTGTAAAAAATTAGAAGGAAAATGTAAGAAAATAATTTTGCGGGAAGTCAGAAAGCATGAAATGAAAGCCTAGAAGCAGATGAACAGAAGGAAAGAAGGAAGAAAATAACAAGATCAGAGTTGTCAATGCATGTTGTGAATAAGCCCTTTTGCCACCTTGCCCTTTTATATCCAAAGCTGCTGTTTGGGACCACATCCTCCCACATGCAGAGGGCAGACTGCTATTCCACTAAGTCAAAACAACAGAAACCCACAAGATGGTAACATGCAGACTACGCTTCTGTCTGCTTCTCTCTAGTTTCATACATTCATTCATCTGCAGCTGCCTTCCCTCATCTTCGAGGCTGCATCAAGGCTTCCTGCTGCCAGGCTTTGGCGAGACGTCTCGGCTCAGCCATCCTAGAGGCAGAACGAAGGCATCTATGAGTGATTGAAGGTAACAGATAGATGAGCTAAGTGCTCAGTAAACAATATGTGTGCCTATGAAAAATCTGGTGCCCCAGGCCAACTGTCCATTTGGCCCAACCCCAGCATTTAACAGTTGCTCAAAAAATGTTTGTATTCCATTATAGTTCATTTTTCCCACATATTTACTGTAAAGGATTACCATTATGGATTTCAGCTTTTGAACTGGACTGACCTATCTTGTCAAAATCAGAGCCATGTCAGCAGAAGTTGGAAAACTACATGTGGAGCCTTCTGTACATGGTATATTTCGATACAATTTATTTTCTCTTCTTGTATAAGCCCGATGAGCACAGGGAGCTCTGTAAAGAATGTGTGTGCACTGAACAGCTACAGAACATTAGGACAGCATGCTGAGTTACAAAACTCCTTTTTTTTCTGGTAGAATGTGCCTTGTCTTACCCCCACCAGTTACACACACAGTGCTGTACAGATGAGTGTTTGAAAAGCACTCGTTGACTCATTTCTCCTTCTTATCACTTATTTCAGGGGAAAGAATTTAGCTCAAAATTGAACTGTGCCATCCTCCTGTTTTTTAAATGTTATTTTCTGGAGAATAACTTACAATAAACAAAACACTGGAGGCTGGCTTGCCAGCTAACAAAAATAATTACATGAAAAGACGTGACTAAGATTCTAAGACTGCTATTGCTTCAGAAAATACAAATAATTTTTAATTAACTATGTGTGAATTTCCAAACCTTTTTTTGTAGCTCTGCACAGAGTACATGAGTATAATTCTGTCAGACTTCCATCTCTCCACTCATGTTTGTTTCTGTCAAGCTCTGGGAATAGATTCTGTCATGTGTAAACTTGAGAAATTCATTGTAAAGGCATGTCCTTCAGACAGGATTTGTCTCATCCTCCCTATTATCAGCACTCTCGAGGAGCACTAGCCTTGCTATCGGCTGCTCAGAGGGCTGTTCCTGCCCCCCACAGTCTGTGTATGTAGGTTCTCTACGCTCTCAGGCCATGTGTGTTGGTCTCATTCATCCTCTCTGCAGGAGGAGGCAAGGTAGACCTTCAGTTTTGCTGTGTTTATTTTATTTTCTGTGGTTATGTTGGGGAAAGCAGGCTGAACAACAGATGTTTGAGGTACTTCTTAGTTTCTATAGGTGCTCAGAGGCTCCAACCACATTTTGTGGTCATCCTCACATCCTTGTTTCCTACACACTTGTGCTTCCTGCTAATGGAGCCGTTGGAAGGTGACTTCTCAACCAGAATATTCCTCCTGAAGCTGTAGGCAATATTTTATTTGCTTGTACTCAGAATCAACTGATTGTTGATTGTAAGTCAATATTTACTGGAAAACAGTGCAGGGGACAGAGGTTGATGTAATATTTCAAAATCTTCTAATCAGCATGAGGAGGCTGATAATGCTCACAGGTTAAATTTACCTTCAGACATAGATTTTTAATCTATAATAAATTCTGCCTGGGTCTATTTCATGGTAGTAGATGTCAATACAAGGGGAACTTAGTTGTTGAGGCCTCATCCCTGGAAGTGTTCAAGGCCAGGTTGGATGGGGCTTTGGGCAATCTGGTCTAGTGTGGGGTGTCCCTGCCCATGGCGAGGGGGTTGGAACTAGATGATCCTTGTGGTCCCTTCCAACTCAAACCATTCTGTGATTCTATGATTCTATAACTATTAGTAGACTTATATTACAGCCGCACTGATAAAAGCTTCTTCCTCAAGTTGTGACACTATACTCCATAGGCAAATGAACTGAGTGGCTTATGCCCCTGCTTTCCAGGATGAAGCCAGTAGGTTTCTTCCACATGTCATAGCTCTTGGTCCAGGTCTCCCCTGAGCCGTGCATGATGTCCTTGTAGTCTTAAAATCTGGGGGGGGTGAGGGCTGGGGGGTGTTTGTTTGTAAAATCATTCTTCAAGTAGGTTGGAGAATGTTAGATTAGTGTGACCTTAAGATTGCCTGGTACATCCAGTAGTGCCACTGAAGGGAGTGTTGGGTATCCACAGGCAGAGGGCCCACTGAAATAGCATCACAGTGCTGGCAGGTTGGAAAGAGCCCAGCCAAGTGCAGCTTCATCCTTTCATCCATGCTGTCTTCAGGGAGGGGGCTCTGAAGCAAATTATGACCAGAACTCTACCCAGGTTTCACCTGAGAGAGCAACGTGGGCAGAATGGAAAGTCAGAACATGAAAGTTATCTGGAGTTGTCTTACAACCTAACGTTGTCCTGTGTCAACTGTGTGTTACCTGAGCGTTAGACCGCTTTTTAGAATTAGTTCACCCAGGAACTATGACAGTGACCTCTACAAATCCTTCAAGGGCAAACAAACAGAAATCCTGGTGCCTATCTTTCAGAAATAGCTGTATGGAAGTTGATTTAAAATACAATTGGAGTTGCTTTTCATGGCTTGCTCTTGTATCCCTCTGTTAAACTAGCACAAGAAAGATTTTAGTAGGGTCTTATGTTTAAACTGAACAAGAAAATTCACTCACATCCAAAATTGAATTTGTTACAGCCATACATATATCTGGTAAATTTTAGGTGCTACAGAGAATGAATACTTCATTTTGGCCAAGTATTCCCATTTGAAATGGTCTATTCTATTTGGGTTGGATAATACTGGAGTAGCCAGCTGCATAATTAACTAGGACACCAGCAAATTTGGCACCCCATATTGAACCTTAGGCTTCTGTGGCTACACTTATCTATATCCCTGGTAAGTAATGTAAAATTTACTTGGATACATTGCTATCAGCTGCAATTATCATTTAGCATGCATACATCTAACCCTGTAGGCATATAAATGTATGCCTGCATACTTTTTTTGTGTGGAAACTTTTAATTTAAAAAAAAAAAGATGCTAAAACAATTAGAAAGATATTTGAAAGGCATTATATTCATATTCCATATTTTTCAGCTCTTTTAAGTCACAACAGAAACTAGGATAAAAAGAGAAAAATAAGAGGACTGTGCATAAAAAAAAAAAAGAGGAAAGTTAAAAGTTGCAGATTTATAATGTTGGGAGTTTTCTCAAGGATAGCATGCTTGTTCTACATTTTGCCCCCTGCTCACAACTCTTCCAGCCTAGTATTATCTGGAGGTTGTAGGACGATATCAGTTCACTATAAAGAGTGTGTATTACCAACTGCTAATTTCATTAGATATTTATGTCCAATTTTGTCTAATTTAAGCCACCTTCTGTCATCCTTACATCTGTTTATAATACACTTTCTAAGGAACTTTGAATTAAAGATAAAGGTCTACAAGATAACTTCATCCCAGGTTGACACTTCCAGGGCCCTACAGAATTACAGGCAATAGTGAATATTAAAATACTGCTTTGTAAGATTTTTTTTGACAAACTTATTTATTGTATATGACCAACTGTTCTGAAGCTGATTTCTACTACTTTTTCAAAGTGAATGACCTTGTCCTGTTTATCTTCCCATTTATTTCATTCCTATTTTGCTTATAGATGTTAGAAATGTTAGCATCAGATATTAAATAAAAGAGCATATGACAATTATTTAAACTAAAAACCTGTGTATATCATTCAACCAATAAATGATACAACAAAAAATAACACCCATAATTTGGTATTTCTTTTATTATTGTAAAGTAAAAAACAGAATCCAGAAACATAACCTGAGATATCTGGGCTATTTGATACCAAGTAGAAGAGCTCACGTGGGTCTCATCGTACAGATGCTGACATTTGGAGCCGGAGGGACAGAGAAGGCACTGAACACAAAGCAGCTCCCACAGTGCCGGGGCCACCTTCAGCGTACCACCTTCACACATCCCAGAGGACACCATCCCTGCCAGTCACCATCTTCCTTGTCATGCCTCATGGATGTGTCACCCTGCAGACAAGCCTAATATGTGTCACATATTGCTGGCTCAATGTCCAACTCTTTAGTTACAGCTACGATCAAATTATAGAATATCCCGAGTTGGAAGGGACCCCTAAGGATCATCAAGTCTAACTCCTGACTCCACACAGGACCAGCCCAATCAGAGCAAATGTCTGAGAGTGTTGTCCAGACACTTTCTGAACTCAGCCAAGCTCGGTGCTGTGACCACTTCCCTGGGGAGCCCGTTCCAGTGTCCGACCACCCTCTCGATGTAGAACTTTTTCCTCATATCCAACCTAACTCTCCCCTGTCACAGCTTCATGCCGTTCCCTCAGGTCCTATCACTGTTCGCCAGAGGGAGGAGATGAGCACCTGCCCTTTTGCTCCCCCTGAGGAATCTGTAGGCTGCGATGAGGTTTCCCCTCAGTATCCTCTTCTCCAGGCTGAACAAACCAGGGGACTTCAGTCTCTCCTCATACGTCTTCCTCTCTAGACCCTTCACCATCTTTGTTGCTCGTCTTTGGACACTCTCCAATAGCTTTATGTCCTTTTTGTGCTGTGGCACCCAAAACTGCACACAGTACTCCAGGTGAGGTCACACCAATGCAGTGTAGAGTGGGACAATCAGTGTAGAGTGGCTGGCAATGCCATGCTTGATGCATCCCAGGACACGGTTGGCCTTCCTGGCAGCCTGGGCACACTGTTGACTCATGTTCAACTTGCTGTTGACCAAGACCCCCAAGTCCCTCTCAGCATGGCTGGTCTCCAGTGTCTCATCACTCAGTTTGTACATATAGCCAGGGTTGCCCCTTCCCAGGTGCAGAATCCAGCACTTGCTCTTGTTAAACTTCATGTGGTTGGTGATTGCTCAGCTCTCTAATCTGTCCAGGGCTCTCTGCAAGGCCTCTCCACCCTCAACAGAATGAACAGCTCCTCCCAATTTAGTATCAGCCGCAAACTTGCTCATGACACCTTCTAGTTCTATATACAAGTCATTTATGAAAGCATTAAAAAGAACTGGCCCAAAATGGAGGTCTGGGGAACCCCACCAGTGACTGGCCACCAGCCTGATGTAACTCTGTTTACCATAGCTCTTTGGGCCTGACCGTCAGCCAGCTGCTCACCCATCACATTGTTTTTTTCAAAGTGTATGCTGGACATTTTGTCCAGAAGGATACTGTGAGGGACAGTATTGAAAGCTCTACTGAAATCTAAAAAAATGCTAAATGCACAGCTGGAATGGATGGAAGCAACTTTCATTACATAAATGATCTGTATTTGAAGCAGATGAATGACATGAAGATTTTTACACACAGAGTGATGGGCACACTAACAGCTTCCACTTCTGAGGTAAAATGCGAAATTTTTTTTTTAAAGCAAATGAATTTTTATGTAAATATGTAGCTCTCCTTACTGTTGGAAATAGTCAGTTGCTATGGGAATGCGACATGCAAGGTTTCGTATTTTACCTCAGAAATGTCTCCACATATCCTGCTATCACAGGCCTTAGGCACCTAGAAGAAACTGGAAAGAAATTAAAGTAAATAATCAGAAGACTGTATGTGTTTAATGACATTAATTTCTATTTAAAATACACTGTAGATATTCCTTAGAGAACTCTCAAGAGTATCTTGTCATAATGTGAAATTTTCTAAGCACTGTTAGATTTCTAGTGACTGTTAGAGACTGGTATTACTTTCCAAGTGATCAGTGTGGTTTCCTTTCATCTTTGAGTTTCTATGAAGTAACCCCTAATTTAAAATCTAATATCTTTTTCTGTTCCCATATGCAGCAGATGGCACATGCGACTACATCCTACTTTCTAATTCCTATGTGACATTTATTATTCATCAGGAAGGAAGTTAAAAATTATTATCTTTCCAGCTTCTGGTTTGGCTAATCATATAAATTAAAGAAAATAATGGCTAAAAGAAATTATATTTGAAGATATAAAAAATATTAAATGTATAGCATAGGGGCCACCCAGTGGGGCAGCAATGTATTGTTCTGTCAAAGCACAGTTCAGTAAAAAAACCACAACTGTTGAAAACTCTTGCTTGCCACCATTTCCCACTATATATTTCTGTGTTCCTCTGGTGATGTTTCTCCATTAAGTACTAAGGGAATTTGAGCAATGCTCAAGTACTGGTGACCATTTATTCAAATATAACCAAGTTTTCTTGTGTTTTTGAGTACAGATTCATTTTATAAGTTTCTAGAGAAATGCTTATTAAAACCTCTTTCCAAACTGCAGACAAGGCTGTCACTTATTCTTGCAGGTAATTATCTTCACATGTATCTTCAGTTAAAGGGAAATATTCTTGTCTGATTAACTGAAAATCAGTATTTTTAAGTGGGCATGGCCTATATACCATAGCACAGCAGCCTTGAAAAGGGGAAGAGTCCACAGCACAGCAAGGCTAAGCTGCTTGAGAAATAAAAACGAATTGCATGCTGGTAGCTTTATTTTTATTTTTTTTTATGAGTTAAGTTGTTCTAGTGTTGGGTTTTCTAGAGTTGGGCTTTCAAGAGGGCTTCTTTCAAGTAGATGATGTAAGCTGTTGGGTTTTTTTTAAAATTGTGTTGTAAAAATAACTAGATTTTGTCCAGCTCACAGGGTATGAGTTCCACATTTACCCAAAACTGAATTGCCTATAAAAGTTCTGACTCTGACCTGCAGTTTGTACGCTTTCTAAACTGTTCCTCGACTAATGATTGGAAAAAAAAAATGGAGATGGAATTGCAGTTTCTGGTTTGATATTCTGAAAAAAAAAAAAAAAAGTGGACTTGATGTAAAATTTGGGGTTGGTTTAGTTTCCAAAAATAGTAAGGTGCATTGTGTTATGCCTTTCTGCTATGTCTACTTAGCCTCTTGAGTGTATCGAGATTGGTTCCATGGTAACATGTTTTTAAACTATCACGCACGGCTGTTCTTAAATACAAAAACAAGTCACTCTTTAAAAGATCCTATAAATTATCTGACACAAAGAAAAACAAAGTGTATTTCTTATCAATTCATACTATTGTTACTGTCTTGTTATTGTTACTGTCTTGTCATAATAGCTAAAAAAGAATTCCATGTGACATCTGTTTATCCCCATTACAGAAGTCACATGTGTCTTGCTGCATGCTAATAAGCCTTTAAAGGAGAAAAGTGCATGTCCTTTAACAGATTCAACTGTCTTGAATTCAGAGCATATATATACCAGTTAATCTTGTAATTATTCTTCACTGTACACCATCTCCCTGTGAGATCATAGATCCAAATGTCTTAGTTATTGTTTTGATGTTGATAATTAAATTCCACTGGCCATAAAGTTAGATGTGCTTAACAGAGGTTACACTAATATATCATTTTAATCGGAATTTCCTCGAAGAGGGTCACCCTGTTAATAGAAAAGGAAGAACAGAAGAGGTGCTAAAAGTATGCCTTTCTTCTCTAGTTATGCAACACCTACTTTTATGAATTCTTTTAAGCTCTGGAAGAATGCAGATGCTTTTGTTCTTATAGTTCCTGTTTACTTAATAGCTTCAGTGATGCTCCTCAGTGGTCAACTTTTAACGTGATCCTGATGAAAATTAGTTCAGGTCCTTCAGGTCTTGGAGTCATACTCTTCTCCAAGAGGCTATCATCCTCATTGCACCGTGTCAAAACTTCTCACAGAACGTAATTTCTTGAAAATAATCAGAGTATAGGAGACGGCATCAATAGAACCTCTTATGAACTTGAATGTTGTTATATAAATGTATGGAATTCCAGGATGGCTTTCTAAAAGAGGTGTCCCTGTGGAAGTAATCTTGAAATCTTAAGAGTTACGTTAGGAGGTTTTTTTAAAAAGTAAGACACAGAAATCAGGATGATCATAAAGGACTAAGTGGTACTGGTGTTGCCCAGCTCTTCACTCATCCTTTCTTCTCAGGCTTACCTATTTTATTTATGCTTAAGAGATTTTAACCTCCTGGTTCATGAAACTTGGACTAAATCTCAAGAGCCTCATGAAAGTTGTGTGTTTTTTAATTTTAGGAAACTTTGGAAATTGACTGCTATCTTTATCAGTGAAGGATGGTTTCTTTATTTTCAAAGTAATGTTCATCAGTAGAAACTCAAAGTATCAAGCCCTAAGAATGAATCTTTCATATAGTTCTTTCAAAGTTTATGTGGTGATATCACTAATAGTTTCTTCTCCAAGACAACTTATGTTTTTAACTTGAATCAATTGTCTTCTTTACTTATGTCCCCTTCCCGTTCTTAACTACTTATTAAAATAATTGAAATTTATTTTCTTTAATACTAAAGAAGCTACTGACATATGGATTATTAGGATCATACTCTTAAAGCTTCTGAATGTTATTTGCCTTTGAGAGACAGAAATAAAACAGTAATTATTAGTCCAAGGATTCTGTAGGTTAATCTCATTAAGAATCCAGACTTGTTATGTCTTGGTTGAGTCCTAGTACCAAAGGAATTTATAGCTCATTTCACTAGAAATTTGTTTTTGCCATCTGCCTTACAGAAAAAAAATAAATTGCTACAGTACCTACAGCTTGCATCACACTTCCACAATGCATCATATTTTTGCTACTACATCCAGATGGGCTGCTCTGTTCCTATATACTCAGTAATATTCTTTATACCTGATTATAACGGGAGAAAAATATTTGTAGTATATTCTGTAATTTTTAAATATATTATTTTGGAATGTACAGAGTGACTTTCTCCCTCTTCCTCTCATACATTCTCCTTTTCCCTGTCTTCCCCTCTATCTCTCTCTAACACTGTACCTCAGATATCACTATCATTTGTGATGGTAGAGAAGTCCTGATACATATTAATGTGTCAGCACAATCTTTATGTCTTTATTTCCAGAATATTAAAACTCTTGGATTTATAGATATGTATGCACATAATTTTCTTACTAAATTTGATTGCTATGTAATTGCAAGGTTATTTATGTGACTTCTGGTCAGCTGTGGTTTTGGAAAATCACAGTACTTCTATAAAATTCCTATCTGTTTGGTGACAACTGCCCTCATATTTATTATTTTCAAATTTTATAGTTCTGAAAATTTAAGAAAAAATGGGCTTACAGTCTATTCCTATAGAACCTACACTATGAATACACTCTTCAGAGACAGGTAAAATAACTCAATATTAATTTTGGTCCATTTTTTTAGATCATAGCTTTCATTAAAAAAATATTCAATAAATCTACTGATGAAGGCAATATATTTTTTTTAGTTTTTTTTTTCCTCTCAGCTTTTTCATGCACTTTTTACTGATCAAGGTTAATTCAACTGATATGTAGGGAGGACTCCAAATATTCTGTTTTTTTTCCACTGATGATAGGCTGAGAATTAGAAATCCAAGATACAAATACCTCAGTCATTTCTGAGATCTTAAAAAACCTCAATTAAACTGAGCTGAACAAAACATAGGAAAAATATCTGCATTTGATTATATGAAATCTTTCCACCTTACTTTAGTATGATTCCATTCTTTGTTTTCAATCCTATGGAAAAGAGGGAGAGGAGAGGAGAGGAGAGGAGAGGAGAGGAGAGGAGAGGAGAGGAGAGGAGAGGCAGAGGCGAGGTGAGGCGAGGAGAGCCTTGTTTAACTTTTTCAAAGTAACTATTACCATCAAGTAACAAATGAAGCTTTTAATGCTTGAAAGGTAGCCATAATCTAAATGCTTGATGTTTCATCGCTCCTGTAGAACACTTCTTTATTTGATCAAAGCCTAGTCTGGCCAATGGACTCACGGTTTCCCTCTGAGACCACTGTATACTGCAGTCTGCTTTCTACAAATACAGGTTGTATTTTTCCACCACTCATCGGTGGCAGAGACTTGCCATAGTCCTTTCTATTGCGCCCTTTGTTTTTCCCATCTAAATTACATATTTAAGTCTTTGAGCCACAAGGTCCCTTAAAGACTCCCTTAGTCCCTACATTCACTGCCACATAGGCACCACAACAAAAAAATCAAGGCAAAATAGACATTATCATTCAAACACGTATGAGCTCCAATTTATAGATAGTTTTTAAACTTTCCTTCCCAGCAAGTATTCTCTTTAGGAAATGAGTGTCTGAAATTGGTTTTGGATTGGTTATTTTCCCCTCCATATTTCTAGAAATACAACTCTTTCCAGAATGTGAATTAAATTGAAAAAAGACTCTCCGGAGCACAATGTGCACAGACTGCACATTGTAAGTCTGATCAGGGTGGAATTGTTCAGAGCAGTCCTTCCTGTGCTGGTGCAGCACTCTGCATCCATGGATCCAGAACTGCACTCATGCAGATGTAGCTCTAGAAACAAGTCTGACTTCCAAATCCATTGGTTTTTGTCCCCTTAATAAATATTCTCAGAAAGGAAAATATAATGAAATTAAATTAAATTATTTCACAGGATTTTGTCCTTTTATTCCAGTAATTATTTGGCCTTTCTGTTGAGGCTTTGTTATTCTCAAACATAATTCTACATGATTCCCATGCAGATGAAACACTAACACAGATGATAATATAAAACTCTCCTTATTATTCCTCATAAGAACTTCAATAAATCATTATAGTATTATCATTATTCAGACTTGTTTTGACAAGGCTACAACCTTCATGTTTCAAAATGAGTTAGGTCTGAATTTATCTAAGCCCAGGGTACTTTATGTGTTCTGAAAATGTCATGAAATTTTCACTGCTATATATCTTCATAGTGCTAATTTACCACCAGAACCATATGTTCCTAATCTTAGATTACAGCTGTATAAAACACTCAAAATTTTGTTCATTAAAAGTATGCCTGTGGTTAGGTCAGCCTATCTATATTTATTTTAGGTATGAGGTAGGGTTCATATTCTACTGCTAGACATTTGGTAGAGACTGTAGCACACACAGGAATGGCACAAAGGGACTGAGAAGAAAAGCAAATGTGAATACAAGACCTTTTTTTTGTCCATGAAAGGAAAGTTCATATTCTTATTCAAAGCAATGTGTATACATTAAACATTTGCTACGTTCCGAAAATATAACTTAAATGTTGGTACAGAAATAAAATACCAAAGGTGATGTTTCAAAGTGTGCAATTCTTTTCATAAATATTCAGGATTACAGTTTTGGTTCTTTTTAACAAGTTGGAGAAAAATACTGTCAAGTACACTGAAGCAAAAAGGTATCCAAAAGAAAAACACCTGGCAAAACCAAGCATTTTGAACATGTCAGCTTATGGTTGACTGTCCTAGTCTCCTACTCTCAAAATGGTGAATGAAGTACAGAGATGCTTGCTTATATGTTATTATATGTGTGAATGTTCTTTGAAGGGAATTCCAGTGTATCGTGTGTTACAAGAAATGCCGTGCAGTAATGTTAATTTATTTTTGGTGTTGTTGTTTAAGCAAGTTAAATAGATACATAAAACTTGCATGAGTTGTTGGCACGCAAGTTATTGCTTCCTGGGGACTGCAGCAAGTTACAGAAACCTTTTTGAAATGATGTCAGGATTTTTTGTAATTGAATATGCATATTTTACATGTTGGAGGCTGAAACACACTTTTTTTGGCAGGCTTTTTCAACAGATGCACATGCTGGGGCCCTATTCTAGGAGGTCTTACAGCATACGTAAGTCAATATTTGTGCATAATTTATAAAACTGAGCAGTGGAACATGGCTTTTCCATCAAATTTACACGATCATATTTCCCTTACTTTGTTTTTTGCTTAAGGAAAACAGGATGTAGAAGCCCCAAAGACATAAAGATGTAAAAAAAAAAAAAGAAAAAAAAAGTAGGATGAGGAACTAAATATTATTCACTACTTCTAGTAGAAATTGATTTTTTTTCTGAAGGAAAAGTACAAATGGAAAACAGAAACAAAGGAGTATTGAAAACTTGTAATTAGTCTTTCAATCCATACTCTCAAGTCGCTGAATATTTCTCTTTAATTAGCCTGTCTTTCAATTTCTTTCAGGTTTTGATGAAAGAGATAAGCATAGACAAGGTTGTACTGAGCAGAAACCATTTTCAAAACATGTCTAAAGTATTCATAATATTATTAAAGAGTTGACTATGTATATTCTAGTTCTTTATATTCCCTTCATGCATTCCAGCTATAAGAAAGAAAAGACACACAACAAACATGCTTGTGAAGAAAATGAATTGCTGTGTCTCAAACTTGATGCTATAGTAACTGAAAGTTACTGATTTCAACCAACTAATTTCTGGTACTGCCATTGTGATTAGAAATCCGCTGAAAAAGTCACGAGTTTAATACATCATCAGCCATTTTCCATACAGAGCAAAGGTTGCATAGACATTAAGATAAAGATTGTGTGACTTTTTGACTTGCTGCCAAATTATCAACAATGAAAATATACCATATAAAATAAATGAAATCTTAAAAGAGAGTAAAAATTTCAGAGGAAAGTGATGTTTTAATTTATCTTCTATATTTTTATAAGCAAGGAATGAGAGTCATATGCTGCTGGGCAGACAATCAATAAATATTGTAATGACTGTACCTCAGATATCACTATGATTCGTAAACTGTACTTGAGCTATATCCAGTGAATGCCTGGTACAGAATAGCTTACATATCCCTGAGTACAGTAGGCTAAGAGTTTTGGAGTTATTATTGTAGAAAATAAACCTCAACTGTGATTGCTCTGGTTTAGAATATATTGTATTAATGACAAACTATATCAACGTAGTGAATGCCTTATCAGAACCATTCTGAAATATTTAAAAATCCAATAAACTGTTATGAGGATCCCTCATTTTATTATTTTTAAAATGTATATTCTTCTATTTGGTCAAATGTAAAATATAGGAATAAGACCAACTATATGTTTTATTTATTTATTTATTTATGTTGGTTGGTTGGGGTTTTTTTGTTTCTTTTGTTTTGTTTTGTTTTGTTTCAGTCAAGTCTTCTGTTTATAGGCTAAGTTAACGTTCTATCACTGATTTTATATGTCCACTTTACCATGGGATCTAAGTATATGTTGCATTATCACACAACTTCAAGGTTTATGATAAAAGATTAATGAAGCCTCTGTACTGTTTATTTTGACCAGTGATGATTACATGTCATTGATTATTTATTATTTACAAATGTAGGACCAGAAGAAAAACTGAAAATCCATTTTGGCCATCCTAATCTGCCATCATTTGCTTTCAGAAACTGTCTTGAATTTATTTCCTATCAAGAAACAATGACGGAGTGATGACCAACCCACAGAATTTCTCATTCCAGGGAAAAATATACATTAGTCAAAATGTTAGCTAAAGTTTTTTGCTGTACAAATCCAAGAATTGGGTTATTCTCTTACTTCCAGTATGGTAAAAATTGTGCAAAAGTGCCCTATCTATAGTATCTTATTATTACTGCTTCCAGAACTGGAAAATACTAAAACATTTTCAAAAAAGTAGAAGAAAATATAAAATCTGGAAAAAAGTTATCATGAATTCTAGAGTTTCAGGAAATGTCTTGCTTTGGTTCTGTTTCAGTTTAGCCTTTGTTTTATACACTGCAGAGGAAAAATTTTGGTAACAAAGATTTATTACTCCACAGATAACAAATGAACAACAACTCTGACAGCTACACAAGAAGTTCATGCTATTGCATGATAATGAAGAAGAGCTATTCTGGTGATGAGCATGGGCTGCCAATTTTAGTAACAGCTTTCAGTCACAAAGTTTAGATTTGGACACAAAGTTTCTAAAGAATCTGAAATAATCAGATATAAGCCTTTAAGTTTTGGCTCCTCTTATAAAAACAAAAGCATTTCAAGATGAGGAAGTAGAGGGTTTTTTTACAAAATACACTAGGCATTGCAATGCTGTGCAGATTTTACCTATGAGTGAGCTGATATAAATAATGACTCCAGATCCCACAGCAAAATCTGTGAGTGTCAGGAATATAAACTAGCTGTTGTCACTAATTATAGCCACCAGACCACATTTCCATTAGTCAACTTTTCATTTCAGGAAAGATGTCTGGAGATTGGTGCTAATAAAATGTTATTTTCCAAAAATCCCATCTTGAAATAGCTAAAAGAATCACTGGGAAAATAGACCAAGACTTAACTACAGCTTTCAGATTCCTAGCAACTTTTATTGGCATTCCATTGCAGACATTGTTTTTAACATCTTGTTGTCATAAATTTAAAATAAAATTATAATGATGTCAAAGATGTGGTGTTAGATCTGGCATCAAGAACATAGTTTACATATGCAGTAATGAACTTCCTTATATTATAGAGTGAACTATCTAAGAATTCAGCTTTATCAAGCGTATCATAATACAAACAACTAGAATAATGAGTCTAAGGACAATTTCCCAGTATGCAGATGTGATTAAATTGAGTGGAACATCAAGTAATGAGGAGTAATAAAGAAGGACTTGAATCACTGAAGAAATATGCCTGAGCTAATTTATAGTAAATAGGCTTTGACAAAGACAGATGTATCATTAGTTGCTAAAAGGAAAGAAAACTCATCTATGTGAATGGAACGGTGCAGAAGTCTTCTCGTCTCTGACCGATAATCCACACCTCTGCTACCACTCTGTGCAGTGTACTTCATATATAAGCAGCACTGTATATGTAAATACTGTTCCACAGCAACAGTAACATGAAATGGAAAGACAGACTGTGGAATATCAAAAGGAAATAAATGGAAAAGGAAGAAGAAAAGAAGGAAAAAAAACACCAAACCACAAAAAAACCAAAGGAATAAGAGTCAGAAAAACTGGGAGTACAAAGTATTTCAAGTTCTTTTGAAACTTTCAAAGCTAGATTCAAACACAGATTGAAGAGAAGAATCCTGCTTTAATAGGAAGATTCAGTAGATTAACTACTCGGTTCTTTTCTGTGTCTAAATCCTTATTATTCTTTGGGAGATTACTGAGTTCTGGTTTCTTTTTCAAGCGGAAAATTGTTGCTAAATGTTACCTTTGAAAATGTGGCAGCTTTTTTTCTGTGCTTCCTTCCCTATATTGAAAATTTAAGTCTCAACAAAAATAGAGTTTGGAAGTTTACTAAAGATAAGCATTTCAAACTTTAGCTGCTTACCTGAAACTTGAACCAAAGTAGCCTAGACAACTCGTTGAAATAAGCAGCCTGTACATACACACATGTACCACAGTATACCAGCATTCTACTGAAGATGTGCAGTTGACAACGCTAGCCTGTATGTTTAGATTTCACCAGACCCTTTTAATTCACTAAGGTCTCTTCAGTCACTCTAGAAGGCCTTTCTGTCCCTTTTTAATTGCCCAGATTGTCCCTAACTGCAGTCTTATTCTTCCTCTTAATTTACCACAGTCACCACTCCTGGCCTGAATCCAACCCAAATTTAACAATTTGTTTTGCCTTCAGAGTGAGCTATGTTAATCAGTTTTTCTTTCTCATCTCTTCAGGTTGATATCTGAGCAATAACCCCAGATGAAATCCAGGGTTAAATCTCTGCCAGTACCTCCTTGTCCTGTATAGTACACAGCGAGGCAGCCAGATTCAGAAACGGAGAACTCTCATTCTGTCATGTCCAGTGATTTCATCAGGGTTCTGAAACACAAATTTAAAATCCCTGAATAACATTAAAAAGCCAATGGCTATCTGCACCCTCAATTTGTTCAATGTAATTCCCAAAATTATTGAAATATAATATAAAGCGGAAGAATGATATTTGTTTTCCAGCTACTTTTAATTTCCTGATACTTGAACATGTCAGCTGCTTATAGCAGCTATCAATACATCTGTGCACTAAGAAAGAAAGCAAGCCTGATAAGTGTTAATGCTTTAATTTTCTTGAGTATTGCATCTGGTCATCGGTGAAGTGGACTGTAAACTGGATGCTTTTGAGATTTTCTATTTGTATCCATTCCTGGAATTACTCTGATGACATATTAAGGTGAAATTCAACAATAACAAGCAGAAAAGATATGGGTTTCTTATCACCTGTTGACCATAAAATGAGTGAACTGTTTAATATAATAGAATTTATGCTATACTTTTTCTTGTTCTTTCTTTGCTGAAAGAATTGAAATGACACTTTATGTTTTAGGCTTTCATTATTAGAAAATGGCTGTTGTACATAAAGTAATAGAGGGTACACAAACCCTTTCCTTCTCCTTCTTTCAGAATAACCTCATCCACAAGGAAGATAGTTACTGTTTTGTCTCTGACTCTGAAGTACATCAGTTCCCAAGAGAAGGGGAAGAATCAGTATTTTATTGTCAAGAATAGCAACACACTGAAATATATTTAAGGCATGATTATTATCTTACATATTAATTTGTATATAATGGTTGAAATTAATGTTTAGTCTGTGTAAGAAGTGGATTATGCAAAAATATACAATCAGAAAATTTCCATAGTAGCAGGACAATACTTATATTTCCAGAAGTAAATATTCATTTGAACAGAAAATTATAAAATTACCAGATATCTCACATTTCTTGAGGATTTCTGTCATGCCTCAGGAGGCCAAAGGCACTTCCAGAAAAACAGTGTGAGGCAAATATGACCAATCACATTCTGTCCTGATTACATATGTATTTTCCATCAATAAATGGACTGACTGGGTTATGTTTGGGGTTCAAATAAATCAGTAATTAGAGTAGAAGCCAAAAGAAACCATAAGATTCCTTCATTATGAGTCTTTTTTTTTTCTTTCCCCATGAATAAACAACACACCATCATTCTATAACATCAAAGAAATTAGACCAAAAGAGTTCTATTATGAGCATTGAATAACTGAAGTCAATACAGAGACACTGATTTCTGTCAACCAAGGACACACAATAAATGAATGTTCAATAGCTGCAGAAAAGAAGCGATACAACTGGTCACATACTGGTTACTCAAGCGCAATAATCTGTACAGTGCTCTGACCATACCATATCCAAGGTCACCAAAGGTAATACTTCATAAATTATATATTAATCTGAAGATACTCATAATGTTCGGTTAGAAAATTACATTAATTCCTCCCTCCTCCACGCTTTCATTTTCTGTTTCTGAAGCATCAGTTTTAAACCACCTGACAGAAACATAGATGTGCCTTCACGCATCAACAGCAGGATTTGCTGTGATCCTGTTCTGAACTTCATGGTTAACCACCTCCTTAACCACCTGACTAAATGAACACATCACTGTGCTAGCTCTAAAGTTTCCCTGTATAACTAATGAAAGAGTTATCAATGTTGGTACACAGGCAGATCATCCTTTCCTTAAAATGGTATAAGAATATATTATGTAGCACAGATGCTAAAAGTGTTTTTCCAAGTGAGATATCCCAGCTTGGTTTTTTATTATTTATTATATATTATTTTAACATTTTTTTATCATCATCACCATTATAATTTCTATGTTAACTCTACCAAAAAAAGATATTTTTCAAACACATTCAGACAAATTCTGTTTTCAGATGCATGTCTCTGTGGACAGAATATACCTTTGAGGGAAATGCTTAAGCAATTCCAGTTTTCTGTGTATACAGAAAAAAGCCCAACCCAAAGCATACCCAAAGTTTTCTGTCCTCTAATTGCAGCATGCGGCTACTTCACACACTGCAAAGGGTGTTTGAGCTCAGGTAGGAGTGAGTGAAGAGGTTAGTTCCTTCTTAAACATGCATCGTATTTATTTTTCTCTCAGATTCTTTGTACAATAACAAGTAATTTTTTTTTTCGTAATAAATACTGGTTTGTTTTGATAATAGCTGGAGGGTATCTGTCAGTTTGTAGCATGATCTTGGTAGTAAAAGAAGCTTCTACTCTCTTGTAAAATAGAAAATACAACTCTGCTCAATTTATGAAGCTCTCTGAGGTGTCAGAGTTGAATATTCAAATAAATTCAGAAAACATTGGACTAAAAGAGTTTTAAATGTGCCTTCAAGAGGCAAAATGCTTGCTCCTAAATCATGAGTTTTTTGACTGTGGCAAAAGTATTTCTCATGTTGCTCCCTTTGGACTCCAGGGAGATTAAAAAAACCCCAAACCTGAAATGAAAAACAGAACACCAAAGCACATATAAACTCTTTATAGAATCCTAGTCTATTAAGATAATAACGCTTCCATCACTTGGTGATGCCAAGTCAAGGAATCAGCATGTTGCACAATGGAAGACCATAAAAGTTGCTAATAAGTGTACTTTCAGTGGGATTAATCAGAAGTGTGTTTTGCTGGGATCCCTGATAAAAATTGACGTGCTTATTATTTTTGATTGACATGGATAAGCAAAATGCAATCACATTTATTACTATCTTCTTTTTATTTGCACTTTTTTTGCTTTTCAGAGATTTTCAGGAACATGGAAAACATTTTTTAATGTTTTTCCCTAGTGGCGACACTAGGGAATTTCACAAAATAGAGACTTATATTATTTACTTTCTGATTCTTTTGTAATTGTCTTTTTGATGCTAAAGTACATTCACTCTGAAATCTTTAGTACAAGGATTTGCAGTATTCATAGCCTCAAGCTATTTTGGGTCTTAGTCCTTATGGAGATAGAGTTTTGGCAAATTTTCTCCTTCCCATCCTAAGTTTTATACTAAAACAGTAGTTTAACAAGGAATTTGACCAAAAGACTGACTCAATTAGGATCTTCATGTATAAAAATTCTTACATAAATAATATTGTAAAATATGAATATAAAAGACTTGCAGCTGAAATGTCAATTATTAAACAGGAAGTAACTAAAAGAAAGATTTGCTGAGGTTGGAGTATATTGGAAAGAAAAGTGAAACTTCTAAATCTTCAATGGAATCATGAACTTTTCTGTTATTTGCAATCTCAAGTTTCCACATACTAACACACACAGCTCTCTAAGCGACACTTTATGTTACTACAGCTGAATGTTACCTTCATAAGACTTGGCCACTGGTTCTCCAAAAGACTTGGAAAACCTGAAGCTATACAGTAGGTCAGAAGATGATTGATGCCAGTATCCTATTTCTGAGCTAAGACTTCTTTTGATGTACATCTGTAGAGTATTCACTAATTACGACATGGGGTGACACAATGCACTAAAATAGAGTTTTCCCATTGACTTTAATGAAACAAAAATTTTGCTTACACTTTCAGCATTTTCTTGTATCTGTCCTTGATCTGTTCCAGCACATCAGAAGATGTCTCTTGTGAGGCATGATTTTATTCTGGATGCATTACTATTAGGATACGCTGGAGGCTGACTTGAGAGCACCTGGCTCACTGAAGCCATTTGGTGCAGAAAGTGCTTCCACTTTGATGGCATTTTTCACAGTGGAAAATGACAGACATACTCCAAAGATTCAAGCAACCCAATGTGCAACAGCCACACCTAGCAAGAACTGTTATAGGATATGGCTACGGTAATCAGTATAAGGTTATGGACATCTTGGTTGCCAGTGCAATTACCAGCAAAGTATCTATATGCCTTAATATCATTCCCATGTCAATGGAGGGAAGAGCGCTCTCACTTGCCAAGGGACACAGATATGAATACGTTGTGTATCTCATCATCAGAATTAATTCTTCTGGCTTCCCAGTCTATCAAGACACTCTGGCCAGAGCTCACTGGAGGTGCCACCTTCTGACTCAGACACAGAAGATATCCTGTCCTGTTCAGTAGACTGCATCTCTGTATCATTCTGGCTCTCTCACAAGACCCTTCCTTGAGGTGTCTATACCTTCCTCTAACAATTCTCTGAAGCCTCCTCCTCCTCCTTTCTTTCTTTCAGACTGACAAAATGTGCTGCCACACTAAGGTGACTGGAGATAAACTGGCATTACCAACTGCAGCCCATGCTAAGCTGTGTGCTACCTCACAGGGTGTATGAGTGCCAGGATCAGGTCAGGCATGCCACAGAATTTGGTAAATGAGAAGTCTTCATGATAACGCTGTCTTCATGACAACATGCCCAAATCAGGCACTGGAGCCTAGAGTGCCTTCACTGGAGTAACCTCCAGAAGTGAACTACCCTATGAAGTTTTTCTCTCCCCATTTGAAAGACTACCTGCACTAGACAGCCACAGACACAATATAGAGCACAGGGGTAACCACGAATTACTTATGAAAGTATAATTAAGCCATAATGACCTGAATAATTTCTGCCTGCTGCACTTAAAGGCAGTTTTCTAGACTTATTTTTTCTAAAAGTCTTTTGGGACAGGTAAAAACTCAGACAGACTGAACTGATGGAATGGGATTTTGGTCTACAGATGAATCTGAATGCTCCATGTACCGTATGCATCTTTAAATAGTAGCAGGTGACCAGCATTTTGATCTGGATACCATTTTTTTTAATATTATAAAAGTTAAATTGGAATGAATGAACTGTGCAAATATTCTATGGTTACTATTTTTAATGATAATGGTTCACACGTAGAATGTGAATTGGATACTATATATAAAGAAAAATCTATTTCCTTGTATGTTATTTATTGACCTGTCTATTTGTTGAAATATTTATATTATTTATATAATGCTGATTGTTCACTTTTGCTTTATTCAAGGTACTCAAAGATCTGATATTTTCTGTATTTCTCTTGATTGTTTCCAGATATTTCAGCATATGTTTTTGCTATTTTGTGTAAGTTTTGTATAGTGAAGTTAAGTATGAAGGCTGACTTATCTGCAGCAGACACAGGGAGGGAGAAGTCTCATCAGGCACTTGGGAAAGAAAGTACACTTTTCACAAATGAACTATTAATTTCTTTCCCATTTCAGCACCCATGTACTCAGGGATGTCGGAGCAGCTGTGATGAGAATGATGGATGTTCCAAATTGGTTGCCATTGAACTCCTGCAATTTTAAAAGGTCAGAGAGTGAAGAAAATGAAAAACCTCTGTTTTGGCAGAGACAAAGTTACCCTGGCATGGCAATCATACCAACAAATAGCTTTGTGCTCATATCTAGCACAGAATCCTAAAACTACTTCTAAAATACTTTTTCATTATTTCTAAAATACTTTTTCATTATTTCTATAAGGCTCATCTCTTTAACTCTTTAAGAATTTGATTTTTTATTACTATTGTGCTTTCATTTATCTTGTGTTCAAAATTTGATCTCAGTATATTCCTATACTTCTAATCTTCTATTTACACATATTTTACATCCCTCAAGTATCCAGGTATCACAAGTATTCCCATACAGTCAATAAATTAATTCCTTTTTTACCGCTCTTTTTCTATATCAGTTCTGTACTTATGACCTTAAGAAAGATAACTCTATTAAGATTTTCCCTTTTTTCAGCAACTTTCTCTTCAGTGATAGTCTTTATTTTCTTCTAATAGCCAATCATATTTTTGTGGACACATCTGAAGAGAACAATACTTTCAGTTAGTATCTTATGTGAGCATTTTCTATTCGTTACCTTCTTTTGATTATGCGGTACAGAACCATGAGGGTAATTATTTGCCTAACTCCTGTTTAGGCCTAATTTGCCAATGAAAAAATGGGAATGCAGACCCCTGAAGAAGAGGGAGGCACACAAATACTCTTGTGAATTTTGTTCAGTAGAATATAAATATTCTCACTGTGTAAGCTGTCCAGTTCAGGTGGGATGCTACGTACTGGGAGTCTGATTTCTTGTGTACCCAATGGTAATTTTATAGTAAGTGGTGATTCAGAGGATCTGAGTTAGAGACCTGAACCTACACAGAATTCATTTTTCTGTTAGTGCTCACTTACAGTTTTGTTATTTTTAAAGCATAATGAGTGGAAGCTGTTGCAAGACTCTTTGTCTGCTGTATTCATACTGGCAAAATTCCTACAGAATCCCACAATCCCCAACTCTGAGGTAGTTAACCATCCTTAGCTGCATCCTTTTTCCTTCCCCTTACACACGGTAGAGTTTTTCTCCTCTTGATCATTGCAGTTTTGGTGTTTTTTAAGATCCTTAAAAACTTACTGAATAAGGGTGACCAGAACTTTACACAGTATTAAATGAGGATTCACTAACATCTGGGACATGGGTTTAGTTATTATATTTGCTGGAAACCTTCTTATAAATGTATGATAGGACTGTATTTTCTACAGCTCAAACAAATATCTGGAAAAAGATCAAAATGAAGAAGCACCCAAAGAAATTATGAAGTAGCAAGTAAAAAAGAGGAAATAAGCGTGTATTTTCATGCAGTGTGTGAGTAACCTGAGGAATTCATTGTCCCAGAAGAGGAAAGACTCAAACTACCAGTGAAAAAAATAATTAGACACATTTATGGAAGAAAAAATCAGCCAAGAACTCACTAAATTGCTTGAGCTGAAAGGGTATGTCTACTATTTGTAAACAGGGCAACAGTATTATTCTTGCCTTTTTCCACTACATACCTGCTATGGGTCATTTTCAGAGACAGAGTATTAGGTTAGATAAAAACTTCATTTGACCAATGCACCTGCTGTGCACATGCTACATGTAAGTGAGGGAGGCTGACGTCGTGGCCCAGCAACATACTTCATCCGTTCATTTCTGTGGTCCTTCAGGTCTACTGTCTGAACTTCTGAAGTACTCAGTACAGTTTCCATAGCACCTCATTTGACCAACTCCTAAATTAACCTAAATATACAGCACATTAAAGTCCTGAGATTTCCTTCACCTGCAGGTATACAAGGGGTCTGTCCTGTTTTTGGCTTAGCCTCCTTTTATGGTGAGCATGGTGTCACATGGTATGGAATAGCTCCCAGCCAGCTCGGCTCACCTGTCCTGGCTCCTTCTGAATGTTAAGTCTATCCTAGCCAAAATCAGGACAGGGTCGTTAGTAAAAATTTGTTATTTAGTTTAGTGGCTTCCAGACACAATTATAAAAAAAAAAAATGTTTTACCTCTTACCTAATATTCTTCTTTACATATGCAAGCTCAAAAATGAGAATGACATTTTATTTTTCAAAGAGTTTTATTACTCATTTAAAAATTGGAATCAAACACAAAAGAGAAACATGAAAATGAGATACCACTCAGAAAACATATTCCTAGTTTTCATTGTAGCTTGTAGCTTTCTTTGAGGCAACACTTTGCTGCACTAGTGAAATCAGCCCAACTCTTCAGGAATCTTGTCTTCTAGTATGGGACTTCTATAAGACATCCTTGGCCAAAAAGATAGTTGAATAGTTCTAGGTTAGAATGTGGGTTTATAACAAGTGGGTCCACTTGTACATACTCTTGTTACTTGTGTGAATTAATACATTCCTCCTGAATTGCTTGGATTTCTTCCAACTTATATAATTGTTGAGACCATTACAATACTTTGCAAATCACATGTTCAGGAAAACTTGCACTATATACATATTTTAGAGATCTTATGAACTGTTACCTATCTTTTGCACTACTCAGTGTCTGGTCTGGTTTAGCACATGATAAAGTATCATGTTCGGGTATGCTGTGATCATTAAATCACCATCAAATGCTTCTGATTTAGCTTTTTCCTTACAGCTTTGTCAATCTTAAGGTTTCTGCAGTGAAGGCTCAAGAGGTTGTATGGGAAGCTGTGTTTGCTTCCTTGCTTGTTATCTTTCACGTTGCTTTTGGGACTGAGAGGGAATAAGATGATTACAGAAACAGCTGAAGTTTTTAAAAGAATTCAAGTGAATGGAAAGAAAAAACATTAATTTTATTTGCTTTGGAAAACTGACTCCCTTGCATTGGGTGGAACTGACTCTGCTGCACTCAATGATAAAATTCCCCATTGCCTTCATGTAGACCAGGAATTTATCTCTGATTTTCTGAGACTCAGAAATGAGTAGGTTTTATTACCTGGTTTGCGTGTCTGTTGAAAGGTTTTGCTAGTAGCTCATTGTACCTGCACAAAATTATGTATGCTTAGACTGCAAAAATTAATTCAATATGAAACTTTGCAAAAGAAACAATGTCTGTCTATTTCTGTAATTTTTTGCAACTAGATCTCTGCAAACCTGTATAGTCTTTCTGAAATAGAATTTGTACCTGAAAGAGCCCAATTTTCCCAAGGTCAGATTGCTCTGTGAACTCAGATATGATTTATGCATGGTAACATAGATCAAAAGTGTGTCAGAAGGAGGACATAATTATATGAGACAAAATATGAAAAAATAATGAGGACGTTTCCTATTCAGATATCTATATACAGGCCTTAATCCTCTCCAGGGAAAGGAAGATAAGAAACATGAGCGTAACAGGGTATTTCAGATCCGAGTTTATGTCTTGTCCTCTTGATTCTGAAGCAAGGATTCTGGAAAAAAAATAATTTTGAACAGCACTGACCTTTTGTCTCTGAGTTTAATAGGATATAAATTAAACCGTATATACACATACAAATATAAAAGTATAAATATATGTAAGATATAAATATAGACCCAAGAGGATATAATATCTGGATGCTAACAATCTTGAATAGTAGCAGAGCTACTGAAATGTATGAAAATCTCAATCATCTGTGATTATATGAGGATAAATAAGTAGATATCAAAGGATTTTGTTAACACAACTGAAGAAGACACAGTTTTTCATTCATGACACAAAATATCATGTAAGTACAGTGTATCTTTAAAATTAAGCATTAATAACTCACTAAACCTTTAAAGAGAATGAGTCAAGGTCAAAGTTATAATAAGGTAAACAAGGTAAACTATACTGGGTCAGGCTGAGCTGGAGTTAATTTCCCCGTAGCAGCCCTTACAGCGCTGTGCATTGGTAGCAGCAAGGTGCTGATAACACACCAGGGTTTTGGCTACTGCCAAGCAGTGCCGGCACACATCAAGGCTGTGTCTCCAACCCTTCTTCCACCCCCTCAGCAGTAGGCAAGGGGTGGGCAAGATCCTGGGAGGGGACACAGCCAGGGCAGCTGACCCAGACTGGCCAAAGGGATATTCCATACCATATGACATCTGCTCAGCAATGGGAAGCTGAGAGAGAGAGGGAGGAACGGAAGGCATTCGGTTTTTTTCAACATTTTGTCTTCCGGGGTAACCACTACGCTTTTGGAAGCCCTGCTTCCCAGGAAGGGGCCGGACATCGCCTGCTGATGGGAAGTAGAGAATAATCTTTTGGTTTTCCTTTGCTTTGCTTCCGCGCGCGGCCTTGCTTTTTGCTATATTAAAACTGCCTTTATCCAAACCCACGATTTTGGAATTGTCTTTTCCATCTTATTTTTTCCCTCTCCCCTCTCTGCCCTGCTAAGGAGGGGAGTGGTAGAGCGGCTTGGTGGACACCTGGCGTTTAGCCAAGGTGAAACTACTACATAAACATAACCTTTTAATAAGACAAATCTGAATAATTCCCAAATCTGATTAAAAATTAACACTCAGTACTGTCACAGGTGAGATGAAGTAAACCCATTGTGGATTTGGATAGTGTTTATTTAAAAACCTGGGATATTCACTTGTACCCTACTCAGTTATCTCATTCACTTGCTCACTGAGTTCTCCCACCATATCAGGTTCCCTCCATCTCCAGTCCCCATTGTAGCAGTATGTGCCATGCTGGTGCTTGCAGGCACCTGTCTTGGGCATCACCAGCAAAGGTCCCAGGGCACCTGCCAACATTTCTCTTCATGCAGGTCTCTGATCTCTGGGACTTTTTCCTACTTCCCAGCTCTACTTCCTGCCCCTCCTCCTCCGACTCCCCCCCCCCCCTTTTTTTTTTTTCCTCAAGACCACTTCTTCCTCTCAGGAATCCCTCTTCTGTGCACTGCCTCTTCTTTCCAGGATACCACACTACCAGTTTTCCCAATCTAGATATTCTAGGTAAGCACAACACATGACTGGCCTTCTAATTGATTGTTCTCTCTCAAGTCTCTTTGTCAATTGGAAGATTCAGGATGTGGCACTTTTGTTTCGTTCAGGTGTTTAAAAAATTTATAGCCAGCCCATACCAGCTGCAGCTAGCAAGTAGGAGGTTTCTGCCAGAGAGTTATTTAAAAGTCCAGTTTTGGATACTCACCCTTCCCAAACACATACACCCAATTATCTTCTGCCTGGTAACATTCACAGTTTGAGCTATATTTTTACCTATGAGTACATTCTTTGATTACTTTCCTACTGAAGTTGAACAACTAGTGCTTCTTTCCACAGCTGTATTATAAGACCTATCCAGCTTAGAAGAAAGAGCAATATTTTATATTGCAAGCATCTGCTATTCTGTCACAACTCAATATATGGCACACCTAAGTGTTTGGCTGTTACAGAATAAATAAATCACATTAGACAGTATAAAATATATAGTCACAGAACATTAGACTTGGAAAGAAGGCTCATTTGCTTACTTAGTTCACCTTCATGGAAACCAGAATTAAACCATATATTCTCTTGAGCTTTTATACAGACAGGTTTTTACGTGTCTGTAATTATGAGATTTCCATTACTTTTCCCAAAAGATTTTTTTCATAATCTAGTATCTTGGAATATAACTCTGGCATTGATGAATTCTTTTTCACATAAATACAGTGAAACCTATTGATAGTTGATGTCTCCCAGTAATCCACCTCTCCAAGCGTGGTTGCTTTTGGCTGGTAAAATTTATGATATTGCAAACATAAATGTCTATTTTTGAAGCAGATGCTCATTTTGCACTCAGGCACAGAATAGCCAATTAGAATTGTCCTTTACAGGCTAAAGACTACAGAAAGCTGTGAAAAAAATGTAGCAGTGATCTTTCATACTGAAGAGACAAGAACCGCAAGTGAATGTTTTGTGCATAAATCACTCTTCAGGCAGACTGGAATCATATACGAAAGTTTGCAACACTAATTCTATCCCATCTGCTTAGTACTGGTAACTTTAAATATTAAAAATCTCCTAAGATAATTAAACTCTAAAAATTAATCACTGTCAATATTTTCTTTCTTATGATGAGCTATAGACAGTTTCCAGTAAACTTTTCTTCTCATCTCAAGATCTTGAGATTCATGGAAGTTTTCACTGTATCATTATAGGTATCAATTCAGACATTTTAACATCTAAAAATCAGTCACCCAGCAGGAGACTCAGCATGCAAGCTAAATACTGCACACTAAGAAGGTAATTGCCTACACACAGGAAAAAGAAAATAGTTTGCATAGGAATTACTTTGAACTTGTCACCCAAATTAGGGCTTCTCCACCCCTCAGAAATTCAAGGCTGAGTTCATTTCCACGAATGTGCATGTAGTAAAAGAGGAGATGACTCATTGCACAATATCTACATGGTTAAAGAAAATAGGAGGGCTTGCTTCCAGACAGCCTTTTTCTCCTAGAGATGTGGACCCATAGTTTCCACTTTTCCAAAGTATGTCTTACTGATTAGACTATTGAAAGTAGCTGGCGCCAAGACTGAGATCCTTGCAGTGATCCTTACACCCAGCGAAAGCCAGACAAGGGAGCAAGGGAGGCTGGCTTTGCATCCTTCTCTTAAACACATGAACACAGAGCTGTGTTGAAGTGAGGGCACAGTATTTTTGTATGGTATTTTAAAGAAAAATGCATAATCAAACAAAGATGGAAGCCCCAAACTCTCTCAGAGTTAAATGAGATATTCTACTGTGAAATCTGTGCATTTTTAATTTCAGCATTATTCTTTAAAAGCCCTTCAACATTTATTTCATTCCATTTACATATTTTTATATTGCCAAATTTGTAGTGGAAAATAGTTTGGAAGTTATAAACTTGGCTGGAAAGGGGTTTCAATACTTTTATTTCTAGCAGTATGTTGTGTGTTATACAGAGGAGCTGTCTTTTTACACGTTATCTACAAGTGTATGCTCTTTTAACTCTTTCTGCCATCTGCCTGGATTTGCAAATATTATTTGGGACAGAAAAATAAGAAAAAGAAGGAAAAACACTGAAATGAAAATATCAACAAAACAAGATCATAATATCAATATTGAAATATATAAGAAATTTTTAAAGAAATCAACAGAATTTTTTTCATTAGAAGAAATACAGGGAACAAATTTAAAGAAAAATAAGATTCAATACAATATAACAGAAATACTGAAACATCTAGTAGTGGAAAAAGTGAACAATAAGCCAAATAGGTGTACATACAGTACAGAGGTATTAAAATGCATAGTGTATTATGGAAAGGGGATATAACAATTCATCTATTATGTATTTATGACATTTATTTACAAAAAAAAAGTAATATTGGAAGATATTTTTTAAAAAATTAGCTTCTGTTAGGTTTTTAGAAGACTTTAGTTTGTTTTTTAAAAGACTTCAGTTCTTAAATCCAGGTAATTGTCTCCAGAGGAATGTTACAAGATCAGTTTGAAACCTTTTGATAAGTCATCATGATAACTAAACAAAGTTGACAGTCTGCATCTTAAATCTTTCTGGAACTTCAAAATAGCTGGTATGTTTGTAAAACAAGAACATATTGGCCATGGCACTTTTTTAATCAAACATATCTTTGCAATTTCTGTGCCATAGCACATCACGGCTGATTATATCATATTACAGTATGTGTTGATGTAACCATAGCAATCATTAAATTCATTCTTGGAATTTGTAGGACACATGGGTTCTCCAAACTGTTCAAACATTTGTTATAAAAGTGCAACATTCTCTTTAAAAAAAAATATTTCTTTTTAAAGAAAATTCAGTTTTTATAGAATGTTCAGATGCTGAAGGAGTCGTTATGAATATATAGTCCAGTCTAATGTACTTATTTCATGCTTACATTTCCCATTTGCTGTTAATCAATCTGAATTAAGCACAATGTCTACTATGCCTGCTACACATGATGCCTGGCATTGATCAATTCACTACACACTTACATAGTGCTTTAAAACTTGATCTGGAAGATAAAACCAGTAATTCCCAGGTGAACCAGGAGTCAAGACACCTCAGAAGTACAACAGTAAGTGATAAATTAGATTGTTTAATTATAAACATGAGTACAGGCTATTTGTATTCTCAGTAAATCATCCAACAATATCTACACCAGGTAGAATTTTAATCCACTCTTTCAAGGAAGAGCCTTGACCTATAATATGCCTTTATTGAACAGATAATGGAAAGATCAGATGATAAGGTTGAAGAGGGAATACTCAGATGTTAAGAATTAGTCTTTTATTTTACGTTGCAATGAGAATTTTTAAGTGCCAGCATTTAGGATGTGTTGAACTGCGATACTAGTCCATACCAGTACAATTGTTTTAAGGAATATAAGGACAAGTATATAGGTACTTGTTAAGTAATGCTCAGAACATTTGTTGTGATTTTACCCTAGCTGGTATATGAGCCCCCCACAGCCACTCGCTGAGACTGCTGCCATAGGGACGCAGGAGAGAATCAGAAGAGTGAAAGTGAGAAAACTCATGGGTTCAGATACAGACAGTTTAATGATTAAAGCAAAAACTGCGTGCACAAGCAAAGCCAAACAAGAAATTAATTCCCCACTCCCCATGGCAGGCAGAGGTTCAGCCATCCCCAGGACAGCAGGGCTCCGTCACACATAACGGTGACTTGGGAAGACAAACGCCATCACTCCAAACACCGCCGCCACCCCTTCCTCTCCCTCAAGGCCCTTATAAACCGAGCATGACGTCATATGGTATGGAATGTCCCTTTGGTCAGTTGGGGTCAGCTGCCCTGTCTGTCCCCTCCCAACTCCCCGCACACCCCCCGCCATCCCGCCGGCTGGGCGGTGCGAGAAGCAGCAAAGGCCTTGGCTCTGTGTGAGCATCGCCCAACAACAGCGAAAACATCTCTGCACTATCAGCGCTGCTTCCAGCACACACCCAAAACACAGCCCCATACTGGCTGCTATGAAGAAAATTAACTCACTCTCAGCTGAAACCAGGAGAACATTATAGGGTGTCAGGCAAGATAACCACCAGACCTTTGGAAATTGAAATATAGAGAATGCTTTAGTTTGGTGGGAAGAGCAGAAGAGCAGCCACAAGAGTTTTGGAGTCATTTCTCGGTTCTTTTTGTGATCATGGCAAGTATCTCAAGCCCAAATGTAACATTGCACCTAATGATAGTTGTTTTTATAAGTTTCTGTATGATCAGTGGCTGACAAAAATTCTGATCACAGAGAATAGTGTAAAACTAGCTTTATTTATTTTGATCAAAGTATACCTGCAATTTATTACTTTCAAACATAATGTGAGGAACACTTCAGAATGGGACAGTATACAAGTTCCTTTGACCTTTTTTGTTTGCCAACTAGACTGTGCATGAATCTCCTGGTAATTTTCATTAAAATTCCCCCTGGCCAAAAGTTTCAAATTTGTTTTCTGAAGATGTGCTATTGTTTTCTGGAGATGCACTATTGTTTTCTGAAGATGTACCATTAGGTAATGGCCTAATTTTGCCTTCTCATAAAAATTCCAAAATTTCCAATACCTTTCTATGCAGTTTTAATGCTATTGATTTGTTTTAACTACATTTCAAACCAAAACAACTCTAGAAACTGAGCCTGTAATATATAGTAATAGCTTAGAGAGTGTCAACTTCCAAAGAAGCTGTCTGAAATTCACAAAAGTGGCATCCTTGCGCTCAATATCTGAGGCATGGCCTTCATGTTATAAATCATTTAAGTGGCTAAAAAGTGGTTTACAGGTAGGGCAGAAAAATAAATAAATAAACCAGTACTATTTTAGAGTTAGTGCATCTTACAAGGCTAAGTAAAGGAGTGGTCTGTATCCATCACATAATGACATTATAAATCTTTGTACCTTGCAAGGCAATGACATGAAAAATTAGACTGAACAAGCCAGAGATGCATTATTTGTAAGCCTCAACGGAAAGGTTAATGCAAGTTAAATATTGACATGTCAGCAATAAGGATTATAGCAATTATAAATTTGCCCTAATGCCAGCTGCTGTTTAATTATTATGTGACACTGACAGGTCAGCCTGGAAGATTGACAGCTGAAGGCATTTGCCTTATAGAAATTATTCAAGATATTTGGAACAGGCTCTGATCTCAGTTACAACAGTTCACTTCTATGCACAAATCTCCTAGAGTCAGGGGTGTTCATTCATATTCCCAGTGGCAAGAACAGAATCTGCTGTTATGTCATGTGTTGTATTCATTTTCCCTAGTGTTAGGAAAGTGAATAATTAGTTATCGTGTAAACATATAGTAACACACTTCCTCTCTTCTTTCCTTTAAGACACTCTTCTAAGAACTGCTACTATGAGAACATATGTAAATACTGTTAACATCTGCCTGAGAAAAGGGAGAAAAGAAGTAAGAAATGTGAAAATCTACTCTAAATGGGAATGTTTTCATTAGCCTCAGTAATAATGATAAATCTTGAGCTTTTGGGAAGTGCTCAAAAAGAAAAAATATATAGACAATGAAGGAGAATTTCACTGTTTACTAAGGACAAAAATCAAGTAGTGACTAAAACACAAGTATTTCTGGAGTATGGGGGAAACAGTAGATTGAACTTCTCTGTAGAAATATACTGGGTCTGATTAAATTATTCATCTGGAAAAATTAATTCAATGACTGCCATGTTGTTTCACTTGCATTGTTCACTAAGCAATCTTGACATCTAAAAGCATGCTGAAATTATGGCAGTAAGTGTCTGCAAATGACCAGCACAAAGCCTGTGAATCAATTACATTCTAATTAAACATTAACATACTGAATGAACAGAATTCAACTTGTGGAGAGGTCTTATCTTAGTGTCTCCACACACTGATGCATTTCTAAAAGACTATAAAATAGAAAATCAGCACAGTCATACCTTTTGTCACTTAAGTTTTATGAAGGAAAAAACCCAACTTGCTGATTTAAGTGGGAGAAGATTAAAGCAAGTCTTGTCACTTCTGAAATTTCTAGATCACACCTTTTCTATTTTCAGTATCTAAGTAAAACAGCAGACCTGTCCCAAAGCCCTGTAGAGTTCCTTGCAAAACTGCAGCTTTCTATGACAGAATTCTATGGTTTGGGGCAGCTATTCATCTGTTTACCATAGTAATACATGTTTAATTCTGAATACCGCAAATATGTTGCACTTTATCATGTAATTTCCTCTTAAATACTTTGTTTCAACTGTCTTAAATTATTGAAGGAGCTGCTAGCTAAGCCTTAGCACTAGCAAGTGGAACTGCATTTTAGTTCTCAAATATCATCAAAACTTGCTTTCAATCCCTCAGTTAAAGTTTTATAGATAACTGAATGGGTTTGGGGCTTTTTTGTTGTTTTTTTTTTAATTGAAAGTTATAAATTTTATGGAAACTCATTGCTGGAGGCATCTATATGTTTCTGTTTCTATGTTTCCCCTCTTCTAATACCCAGTCTTATGAATTCACTAGTGGCATGGAATCAAGGCGTTAATCTTCCATAGAAATGCAAAATTACATTTCTGCTAAGATGAAACACATAAGATCAGTGGCACATGACTAAACTGTAAAATATCTGACCTTAAGCAAGAATTGTTGGCATCATTCTTTCCTCTCTTCATCGAAAATAAGATGTTTCACTTTTTAAAATAAAATAAGTTAAAAGTAACCTCCAAGAAATCTCAAATGCAAAAATATGTCATGTTAACATTTTACAGTTAAATTAAAACAAATCAGATGCAACCACTGCAGTACAAGGACCTCAGAACTTTAAGTTTTGGTTAAACTTCTGGTATAGGGTACCAAGAATGTCTTGTACAGGTTCAGCATTGTAAGAAAGAAAGCCTACAGGAAGCTCTTAAAAGATGATTGTAGCCTTGCTCTGAAACCAAGCAGAGTGGTGGCAGCGGATTCCCTTAAAAAACACTCTCTTGATCCAAACTAGAACAGCAATGTAGACACATCCTGTAGCGTCATTCCACTGTGTTCTTCACAACAAATGTAGAGCTGAATTGAGACTTCTTTATAGCAACATACTATGGTGGCATAACACACTGCAGCAGCTCTAAAGCAGTCCAAGGAGGTGACTGATTCAGTGTCTTTTAACCAAACTCTTCTTGAGCCTTAGAGAGGAAATACTGGAGATGTTCCTACGCTGCAGTAGTTTAACAGAGATTATTTTAAGTGCTTTTATGGGATCAAAATGTAACCAGGCATTTGTATTATTATAGAAGTTTCAGTGTTAGTAATTAGCCTCATGTTTACAAATATGCTGTTAGAATGAACTCCTCTCCAATCAGATAAAAAATAGATCAATCAGAAGGTTATGCCAGCTCTTTTTCTCCTGCACCCAAACTAACAGCAGCATCATTTGATTTAAAACAAATACATTTATAAGTGTACTTTCAATCAAACGGGGTAGGCTGTATTTTAAGTAGAATTTTTTCTCAATTTGAATGCACAAATCCAATTTGTGCAGAAAACTAAAGACATTTCTCCAGTTTGAGGGCGGAGTTGTAAGGGAATTATGGCACATATTTCAAGGGCAAAAACCTTTAAGAGATTGACCAGTCTCAATTATGTTGCTAATTCCTGAGTGTGCTCATATGAAAAAAGTCATAGCAAGATCCAAGGGGTCTGGCAACTGAGAGAATGCTTCTGCACCTGGCGTTGTACATGCTCTGCATCACAAGCAGGCAGAAAAGTAGAACTCTGCATTTTTCTGGAGCACTTCAGCCTAGTATAACCATAGCAGTAAGTGCCATGATAAACTTCCCAGGGAAGGGAAGAGATTTCACTCATGTCCAATTTGGAAGACAGTTATAAGCATAACAGTTTACAGCAATTTTTTATTTTTTTTATTTTTTAGTGCAAAGGTCATTAATTTCAAGCACATCTTCATAGTTCTACCGATCTTCACTTGGTTCCCCAAGGGTTAAATCTTTTTTCGTTTGTTGTTTAAAGAGTTTCATGTTCTTTAAGGAGTAAGTAGACCTCTGCTATTTGCTAGTTATAGGTTTAATAGCACTTTCCAAACATACTGAAATGAACTAACGTAGAGACAAAATAAGATTTTTGCTGTCTTTGTTGTTTCAATGCCAGGTGCACTTTTTTTAGAAGAGCAAGAAATTTTAGCTTTTGGGTACTACGGAAAATAATGTAATATATTTATACATTTCTAAAAACCAAAATTAGATCCAAAGTGACAAGATACATTCCTTGAGATTTTCTTTTCCAGTAGAAAAGAAAGCCTGGGAACTGCCAGTCTGGATCATACCGATCAGGTCTCTAACCTTGTATGCCATCTGAAACAGTGTCCAACACCAGTTTGCAGATGTCATGATATCTACCCTACTGCCATTTTCCTAAAAAGACCGAATCTTCTCTTCCTTTCCTTTCAGACACCCCAATTCTATGGGCTTTTTGAGGATGTGTCTCTGAGTAGAGACTCCTAGGACACTTTCCTGAGTTGATAGAATGCACCTGTAATGTGCGTAGGAAATTCAAAGTCTTTTCTATTAATTAGTACTTTTTAGGGGTTTTTTTTACATTATGCTACCATGTTGCTATTCATATAACCAAGCTGTGTGCCAATAATACCAAGCTGTGTGCAAATAACACCAAGCTGTGTGGTGTGGTTAACACACTGGTGGGAAGGGATACCACTCAGAGGGACCTTGACAGGCTTGAGACATAGGCCAGTGGCAAACTGCATGAAGTTCAACAAGGTCAAGTGCAAGTTCTGCACAGGGTCAGGGCAATCCCAAGCACAACTACAGGCTGGGCAGAGAATGGATTGTGAGCATCCCTGAGGAGAAGGACTTGGGCGTGCTGGTCGATGAAAAGTTCAAGGCGAGCCAGCAGTGTCTGTCTGCAGCTGTGTCCTAGGATGCATCAACAGAAGTGTGACCAGCAGGTTGAAGGAGAAGATTATGCCCCTCTACTCTGCTCTCATGAGACCCCACATGGAGTACTGCGTCCAGCTCTGGGGTCCCCAGCTCACAAAAGACATGGAGCTGTTAGAGCAAGTCCAGAGGAGGGCCGCAAATATGCTCAGAGGGCTGGAGCACCTCTCCTATGAGGACAGGCTGAGAGAGTTGGGCTTATTTAGCCTGGAGAGGAGAAGGCTCTGGGGAGACCTTATAGAAGCCTTCCAGTACCTAAAGGGGGCCTACAGGAGAGCTGGAGAGGGGATGTTTACAAGGACAAGGGGGAATCAGTTCACATTAAAAGAGGGGACATTTAGATTAAATGTTAGGAAGAAATTCTTCACTGTGAGGGTGGTGAGGCAGTGGAACAGGTTGCCCAGAGAGGTTGTGGATGCCCCCATTCCTTGAAGATTTCAAGGCCAGGTTGGATGAGGATTTGGTCAACCTGGTCTAGTGGAAGGTGTCCCTGTCCATGGCATGGGGGTTGGAACTAGATGGTCTTTGAAGTCCTTTCCAACCCCAACCATTCTGGGATTCTATAATCCTCTAATATTTTCTTGTAGGTTTCTCTGGATTTGACTATTAAGGAAATAATTTCTGATCTTCAAGAAAATTTACATAGCTACTATTCACTCTTGAGATTTACAAATATATTAACACTGGACTTTTTATGGAGACCTGAAACCTTGTACTGTCAATCTGATGTGACAAAACCTGACCATTTACCACATAGTTTGTTTCCTCTTTCCTTCTGTGGGAGACTTCCGAGTAAAGGCTTGTTCCTAATAATATATAATTATTACTGTGCCAAAATGTTCAAAGGACTCAAATGATACATCACTTGTCAAACTTGCTAGATCTGTTTTCCTGGAAAAGACATTCTACTTCAAAAAGAGAAATTGTTAAAAACAAGTTTCTTAAACCTACTTGGCTCCCAATAAATTGAAAAAAACACCCCAATTTCTTAGTTCCTGAGAGTTTTGCAGCTTTATTGTGAGGAAAAAAAAAAGAATGTATCCCTGAAAATCCTTTGTGGTACAGAATGAGGTTAGAAAATCATTGAACTTCTCAGCTATATCCTTAACTTCCTCCAATGTTCCCTCAATCACACTTAAATATACAAAAAAAGCTCTGAACAATTTGGTCTGGCATTTACTGTGCAGTTAGAGTAATTGTTATGCACATGGCACTGAAATGATGAATAGAATAATTTTATTATCATTTGCAACTTTGAACACAGCAGAGTTTAGTAATGTCAAAGAGAAGAGCTGAGCCTGACAGGTAGCTGAAATCAGTGAAAGGCAGAGGCAGACCATGAGCTGAAACAGTTTTTTTCAAGCTGTTCATGTCCCTTTATGTGTGAAAATCTCCCTCACACATATTATGTGCTTGCCAATTACGGGATTCATAATATTTCTTGGATTAATGTAGGAAAATGGGGAGTGAGCGGCAGGGAACAGAGTGAACAAATTTTCTCCTTTATTTCACGATGTGGAGACTTTTCTGCAAAGGGTGGGGAAAGATTTCTGCATGTCCTTCTGCTTTCTCTCTAGCCTGGTAAGGCCCTGGGGACAAGGATTATCAGAAACTTATTCTTACCACGAAGGTATTTATGGAAAACCCTCTTTCACTGTTAGGATAGTCAGTGGGGAAGAGGTATTATCCCTACCCAGTTTATCGATGAACATGTTTTCTTTATTCCCGTGTTCATTCCTATCCACTGGTTTTCACTGGTCAGACAGTGTGTTTATGAGGAGGGGTTTATTCCATTGGCATCCAAATGCCTGGGTCACCACGAGGTCTTGGTGGAGAATTTATTATCTGTTTTGCATTTATTCTCTGTTTATCCTCAACAGAATGGGATTCACTCTGATGCCTCAAGTTCCTACACAATACCATAATCATGATGATCACCATTATGATCTCCAATTAATCTAAAAATAAAATTAGATTTGTTGAACAATTTATATTTCACATAAATTCATGTTAGTTGGCATGAATTGCTCTCCTTTATGTCCTTAACAGTGAAAGTTTCTCCACTTTTTCATCATTACGGATAAATGTTCTGGGCTTATAAATATCATACTCCTCATACTTGTCATTTGTGACTATTGGCACAATATAAACTCTCCTTCAGTCTTCTGGATTTTTTCTGTTGTCTCTGAGATTCATTACAAATCAACACTATCAAGTCAGAGATGTCATCAGCCAGCTCTTATGTATGCAACTCTCCCAGCTTGATGATTTCAAATGTTTATCACCACCAGATGTTGTTTAACATCTTTTTTAGTTATTAATAGAAAATATCTGTCTATCTAGACAACAGACATCTTAATTCTTTCCAAATGTGGGAGTGTTCCTAAACTCTTTCTCTTCTTTATTTCTTAAAACATCTTAATCTTCTCCACTTAGTGAATGTCCTCTCTTCCCTAAGACTTTGTTATTCTAATGAACTTAATATAAATTCTTATAATATAAATCTTAGCATAGGATATTTAATTTCACTATCAATAATCTACACTTTAAAACATCTATTTTTATTGGTTGAAACATGATTCTGCTTTTAACATTTTTTATATATTATGTTTACCTTTTGACTTCTGCTTTAATTTCAGCACCATACAAATATTAGGCATGCAGCCAAGTTGTCCCCTTTCTTATTTTCAGAATCATATTTTATTATCAAATAAATTCTGTTTCAAGCATTCTGAATTTTTTTCACATGGTCTTTTGTCTTCTGACTGCTGTCGTAATTCTTACTGACAGTTTGTTTTCTGGTCTAGTTAGATGCTAGTAGGACAGTATATGCTAATGGGTTAACTCCTCTAAAAAGGAATAACACGTTATTTAAATAAATTTAGAAGGGAAATGATTGATATGGTGTATAAAGGAAAGTCATGGAGATGTGAAGGAAGGCAGTATCACCTGTCAGTCTTGACAATTATAATTCCCTAGTCTAAGTCAAACCTCTCATATATTATTTCAATAAACCTTTTTCTGCTATGGATATCCCAGCTTTTTCCTGCCCAAGGCTAACGGCTCAGTAAGTGCTGGAACTGGTCCATCCATAAACTTCCAAGTGTTACAACATGAGGTGAAAAGAAGCACATTCTATATGGCACAATTACATCAAAATAAATATGGACAGGCTGCAGTGGTTACAATGCTCTCCAAGCTGTTCAAAACTTAAAATGTTTGATGGTAAGGGCCCTGTATTTTTCTTTGATATTATTAATCTATTTTCCTGATCCTTGAAAGCATATAGTAACTATGCAATTCATAAAGCCAGCTGTGTGCATAGTCTTAAGGGTCTGCTGAAGCACTTCTGCTAGATGTCAGATTTGTAAATACAGTCTCATTCTTGCAGATATATAATTTTACTCTAAGTAAACAAACACACTAAAGATAATGGGACCCATTACTAATTCCATTCACTTTTTGCACATTGAGATATATGTAATTTCATATTTTTTATTTAAAAAATATTGCTGCTAATAGAGTTTTCTTTTATATTAGCCTTTCATGCAGAAACATTAGATGATAACTTTCCAAACTCTCTGACTGACTAGGACACTCCTTTCAGACAGGTGCAGCCTCAAAAACACACGTGTCTTTTCTTGGCCCGAGATGTGACAAAATGTAGACAGGAGTGAATCTGGAAATGTGCAACAGAGTGTGCCTGAAAATTCAGGAGGGTGCAGATATTGAACATGAAAATCAAATACCTGGGCTGCAACCAGCACATCAGCTCTTTCTGTCGCTCTTCAGACTGTTGCCTTAGATCTCTCTTCCTAAGACAATTGGAGGTGATAGGATTGCCCAGAATGAGAGAAACTACTGGCAGTTCTGCTTATTAGGCAAAGTGGAGTGGTTATTCCATCAGGATGCAAAGAATCATCTCCAGAGGAATTCAAGAAAGCACAAATTCCCACTGAGTCTAAAGTCCATTTCAAATCTATTTTCTATATAATTAATGTTTTATGCCCCAAAATACAGTTACAAAATATTGTGGGAATCAAAGAAGAAAAAAAATAATGCTAATTTTCTGCTAGAGTCTGCTTTAGGGTGATTTAAGATGTATTATTCTTATGGTGAACTAAATAGTTTTGGAGATGGAAAGATTCCAACAGCAAAATAAGCAAATGTTACACAAGACTTGGTACTCTACATCACACTTTCAAAACATTTCTAGTAATTTATTGATGTTCTTACAAAAATTAGTTGTTCTAAAGTCCTAACAGAGGAAACACTGGTTTTAAATTAATTGAGTTAATTTAAGAAAAAAACAAGAAAAAGAAGTGTAAACCAGTCCCAAGACTAATTCAAACAGGTATACATTTCATACTTCCAAACCTGGATATTAGCTGAAAGCAAAAAGTGAGTTCATTCCTGCCAGTATCACCAGGAAGCTAAAATATTAACTTAGGATTTCTTCATAGTGCAAATCCAAACTCGAAAATTATTTTTACTTTTTAAATGGATAATACATACAAAATAGGAAGCTGGAGAGTTCCCTGTGGAATGCATAAATAAGCTTTTAATAACCTGTAAGTTACTAAAATTATTACATTTACAGCAGTTCACTCTGCTTTGAATGGACTCTCCCTAAGGCTAGCAATGAAATTGTTTCTGAAATGTCCTGTCCCCAACACAGATGTATATGAACAGTCTCAGGGACACCAGCATACTAGTCTACAAACCAGAAACACACCGGCAGGTTCATATTTTGCACACTTAAATTTCTAATCCAACCACCAGTTCCTTGGTTGATGTCCATCAAGAGAGCCCTGTAGATGTTTATGTTTTATCCTGCTACTAGTGTCCAAACACTGGTGGGGATCTCCAGCAGTGGTCCTAGGGTGAAAATGTGCTTCAGGCATTCCAGATTTTCAGGGCTGCTTAGCAGTTTAGTTTGAAAAGGAAAGGAAAGAAAGGTTTGCCTCAAAATATCTCCTTTTCTAGTGAAAAAGACATTGATTTCCCAAGATTTGTATTTTATGGGTTAATACAGAAACTCATCCAGCCTTTCTCATTTCTCCACAAATGAACTTGGAGACTTTTAGATAATCTACATCTTGCCAATCAACTCATAGAACAACTTCTGCTCTTGGCTACACATGTCCATAGCTCAGCTAAGGTATCCATCCGTAACTTACTTGGGTTAGTGTTACCCTGAGCCTGAACTGGTGCTGAGAGGAAAAGATGAGAAACCTACACCTTGAACTCCACACACCACTAGCCACTGTTGATCTGTAGACAGAGATATGTGTTTTCCCTCCATGAAATCTTTCTCATTGTACACAATATGGCTTTTAAAATAAAAATAACACCCAAATCCCTCAGACTACTTCCCTATTGAAAAGCTTGGCAACAAAAATGAGTGCACATAACATAGGAACAGATGTAAACACACATCAATAAATGTGTAGTGAAATGCCAATACATCTGGCAAATGCAATTTTCACTCTAATATACCTTTTCTTATTAAAAGTTTTATATTTTAAATATAAGTCTGGAGGACAACTCTTTCTTTTCATTTTAGATCTGTTATAGAATATGGAAGGTAATCTTCACCATCTCATCCAAATTTGAAAATGTCAGTGAGGGTTTTTAAAGAGGATAACTAATACCATGTTGTTTTTAACAAAATCAGAATCTAAGGTATATATATTAATGAGTATTTATAAGATAACATGTAATTTTCTTTGTAAAAGACCTTTTGACAAGGTAGAATGTACATGGAAGCTTCAGTATCCTACAATGAAAACATTTTTCTTTTTATGGGAATGCAGTGATTCTTCTATTTTCCCAAAGGGATTTGAATTAGTTTAGCAAAATGTAGTTTACCCATAACAGCTGCAGCCTGCACCTGTGCAGTATTTCAGAAAATCATTAGGAATTTTATATTACTTTTTCATTGCTATGTTGTGGGGGAAACAAATGGGCAGAAAGTGGTTACTGAGACCTAATGAATAAAAAACTAATGCAATATCAATTTGAAGAGGGTTTTTATTTTGCTGGGGTTTTTTTGAGACATGTACCAAAAGAATCAAGTTTAAGGAACAAAAATGCCATATTTTCACACTCTCATCTGAACTGAAACAACAGCTAAGCTGGATATAGAATGTTTAATGCTTCTAATTTCTTTCAAAATAAAGTTGCACCTTTTTTAAAAACTTTTTTTTTTTTAACATCAGTGACAAAGGTTTTTACTTCATTCTAGATTTTAAAGGTATGGACACAAAGAAGCCTGATGTGTGGTGACTCAGTTACTGGGTGAATTAAACTCCCGTGATGCTAGGAATATCAGTCCTCAGCAGACTGGACAAGGGAAGGTGATATGAGGGATTCAAAACTTACTCTGGCCAGATGCCATGATCTCCCCAACCTGCATTCAAGTCGTGGTGTGCTACAGGTACTCATTGCACTGAGGGAAGTGCCTTGTACCTATTAATGTCTGTCAGGGTTGTATTCGATTCTGATTTGAGAGGCGGGGGCTGCCTCAGCATGAACCATACCACGTCAGAAAGCGCAGGGTGCACATTGCTGCTAAGGGAAGGGGACAAGAAGCCACTCTGCACTGCCCCTCCCTCCCCAACAAACAAATCTATGTCTGCCTCCTCTCTAATGTATTTTAGTTACGATGTCAGATGGCACAAACTATGCCTTGGAAATCCAATCCTTTCCCTGAATTCCCAATTTCCCTTTTGGTGTCAAAAACATGAGCCAATAACCATAAATTTCTAACATATTCCTGTAACTGCATTTGCAGCATTTTAGCATTTTTAAAGACAGAAAATAAAAATAAATGAAATATACTTACTTCCATTCATTTTTTTAGAGAGGTCTATGGCAAGTTGCCCAGAAAATAAATATAAGTTCATCCCAGTTTAAAAAAAAATAAGACAGATCCCATTAAATGCAGATACAGTAACAATCTTATTTTAGGTTTTTCAAATAGCTACAAAGAAATCACTTAAAATAAAACATAAAAAAAAAATGAATGCTATTAAAGACTGTCACTAGGCTTGACAAGTTAATGAGGGTTAGATTATGAGAGTATTATTGTTTTAGCAGAGTATTATATTCCACTCAGATTCTCCTTCTGACTTCATAGACAAAACTTGCTCAGAAATCTGTGCCAACTATTACATTAGGTTAATGGGACCCTGACATGCGAAACAAGGCAATGCAGTCCTGTTGACCTACCACATGGGAAAGGGATACTGCAGCTACAAATACAGAAGGGACACTAGACAGGTTTTTTTGGTTGTCGGTTTTGTTTTTTTTTTCTTTTGAAATGAGAGAATGAGATAAAGTGATTAAAATTATCTCTAAAACAGTGCACACCAATTAATTAATTGTTGTACTCCAGCAATGGTCATCGTTGTGCCTAAGTGAAGTAGGCTTTTTTTCCCTTTTAGTTTTATCCTTAAAAAACAGTACAATACTTCCTAGAAGACCCAACAGCTGGAAAGTCTCCCAAAGACACTGCTTTCACTAGTATTTTCTTGAGGATCTGAAAATAGGTAACTCTGTTTTCCTTCCTCTTACCTTAAAAGACAAGTATAATGCTTTTAAACTTAAGCAAACCACACCTAAAACCTGCTAATTTTATTAAGTTCCCGACAAAACAGCCACAATTACTTGAGCTTCAGTTCAAAACCACAGCTGTGGCATTGTTGCTATTTTGCTTCATATAATCGTTCTGTGGCTAATGCATTCCCCTTGAATGTCGACATTTATATTGAAATGTCTGCAGCCTGGCAGGGTTTATAGCCACAATCTTATTTCTAGGAACTGTAAGTCTGTCTAGTCCAACACCCACAGAACTGGCACAGCATGTGGCTCAGGACCAGGTATGTAGGAGGTGTATAGGATATGCTGTGAAAAGGGCAGACAGCAGAAGACAGCATCTCCAGACATGATCCTGTGGCAGGGGTGCGCTGCGCTGGGCATGAAGATGAGTTAAATGGACAATTCACTAGAGCAATTGCTATAACCCCTGTTAGCTCTCCTTCTACACCTGTGGTGGATTCAGATCTCTCTCTGGTTATGTGATGCAGATCTCATATCTAACTGAGATTTTTCATCCTTTCCTGAGCTTGCATTCAGCTGAAGAGCATTGTTCTGATCATTTTTCTTTTGCCTAGTTGGAAGGAGAACAGATTACCAGGAAATCAACCCCCCAGAAGGAAGGATTGTGGAATCTGTCCTTACATATCCTCTTGAGGATCTGGTTAAGATTCGTTGGCCCAGAAAGTGAAGCTGACTCTCTAGCACTGTCACCAAGTCATTTGCACAGAAGAGAGAGACTGATCTAAATTGATTTTCTGTATTTTATCATGTTTTTCTTTTGATTGTCACCTGTGTATGTTTGTGGTTATTGTTAGCGGGATATTCTGTTTTTCTTACTGATGGCTTATAGCCTCTGTCCAGGTATGCTTTCCCTTCACTGGGTCAAAAACTGGCTGGAAGGTCGAGCCCAGATTGTTGTGGTGAATGGAGTTACATCCAGTTAGTGGCTGGTCACAAGTGGTGTTCCCTAGGGCTTGGTCTTGGGGCCAGTCTCTTTAATATCTTTATCAATGATCTGGTTGAGGGGATCGAATGTGCCCTCAGTAAGTTTGTGGATGACACCAAGTTGGGCAGGAGTGTCGATCTGATCAAGAGTAGGAAGGCTCTGCAGAGGGATCTGGACAGGCTGGATCGATGGACCAAGGCCAGCTGTACAAGATTCAACAAGCCCAAGTGCCAGGTCCTGCACTTACGGTCACAACAACCTCAGGCAACACTACAGGCGTGGGGCAGAGTGTCTGGAAAGCTGCCTGGAGGAAGAGGACCTGGGGGTGCTGGTTGACAGCCGGCTGAACATGAGCCGGCAGTGTGCCCAGGTGGCCAAGAAGGCTAAGAGCATCCTGGCTTGTATCAGAAATAGTGTGGCCAGCAGGAGTAGGGAAGTGATCGTCCCCCTGTACTTGGCTCGATGAGGCAGCACCTCAAGTATCATGTTCAGTTTTGGGCCCCTCACTACGAGAAAGACGTTGAGGTGCTAGAGCATGTCCAGAGAAGGGCAACAAAGCTGGTGAAGGGTCTGGAGCACAAGTCTTATGAGGAGTGGCTAAGGGAACTGAGGTTGTTTAGTCTGGAGAAGAGGAGACTGAGGGGAGACCTTATTGCTCTCAACAACTGTCTGAAAGAAGGTTGTAGTGAGGTGGGTGCCAGTAACAAGTGATAGGACAAGAGGACATGGCCTCAAGTTGCGTCAGGGGAGATTTAGATTGAATACTGGGAAAAATTTCTTCATCGAAAGAGTGGCTGGGCATTGGAATGGGTTGCCCAGGGAGGTGGTGGAGTCATCATCCCTAGAGGTGTTTAAAAAGCCTGTAGACATGACACTTCAGGACATGATTTAGTAGTCATGGTGGTGTTGGGCTGACATTTGGACTTGATGATCTTAGAGGTCTTTTCCAACCTTAAAGTTTATATGATTCTATATGTAGCTGCTGTGCTGCATAACTAATTAGTAATATAATTTATACCCATCAATTTCAGTTTGGTGTTTATCTGGTTTAACCCCTTAATCATTATCCCTCCTCTCTCTGGCACATAGCTTGCATTACTTCTGTCTTGACTGCTGCACCTATTTGAACCGCTACTCCCTTCCCCCTTTGTGCCAGGTCACACTCCCTGTCTCTCCTTTTCCCTCAGACACAAGTGGCCCTTTGTTGTCTTGTCATAATTGAGATCAAGGGACTTGAGCCAATTTCTGCAGTCCTTAATCAATGACTTACAGGACAGTCACTTGATTAAGGAGTGTGAACTTAAGATCTATAATGTCTGACAGTATACATGAAGCTTGCCTGTGTCCAGCAGAAGGTTACACTATTCTTCCAGCTAATGTGACTGCTTTCTGATTTTAAAATATGTGTTTTTTAACTATGCATCTTTTTCTATCCTTTTCCACATCCTAATGGTTTTAAAACCTAACATCAGGAGATAAATTATAACTATCATTTTTCTAAATAGTTCAATACTTTACAAGGATTTTGTACTGTACTTTATTTCTTCTGTTCACAGAAAGAGCATAATTTGTCTCTGGAAAAAGATTATTTTTATGAATGTATGCATATGAATATAGATAAGAGAGAGAAAAAAGTGAGTTAGAAATGGACAAAAGACTTTGGTAAATGAGTATCATCTAACTTTTAGGTAAAGGTAATTATTAATGGAAAAAATTGACTTAACTACACTGAGCAAAGATTTATGAATGGAACTGTATGTGTGGCAAAACGAATTTCACCTGCTTTTGTAGGAGAGCTTGGACTTTCAAGCTGTGTCTTGGCAAAGAGCCATTTTGAAGAGCTTTTAAATCATGTCAACAGAAAGCAAATCAAGCAAAAACGTGAACCGCTGGTATACTAGGTACAACAAATGTTGAGCAACATTTCTATTTTATCACAACACTGTAAATTTTTTCACTTATGCATAGTATTGCAGAATGATGGCACAAGTGCATGTGAACTTTTGCTATAAACTGCAGGTTGATCAGCTTTGCCTTGGCAGCAGCATTTGTTTAATCAGCCTGCACTGACATTTTGTGAAAGACACTCACGCCATAGTGTCCTGAGAGTGTGGCCTCTCTGGATTTTATTCTTGTTTGATCATTGCTCAGATGTGCCCCCCGCCCCATTACTCCTTAAGCTATGCTCTGTGGTTTTTTACTGATGGTATTTAAGCTGACATAGCAGCCGAAATGACAAGCAAACAAAGCCACAGAAGCCCCTCTGCTTACAGCCAACCTCATCCTTGACAGTTTGACCTTGTCCTGCTAATTTTAACTGTCATGCCAATTGGATTTGAGAGCCAAAGCACAGATGAAATCAGTAATACAGAAATATTGTTCACATTTTATGTCTGTGCTCCTGTTTACAAGGAGAAAAGGTAGAAAGAAATCATGTTGCCCAGTCAAGTTTGAGGATATGGAGGTCATTTTGCCAATAGATGTATTCACATGGAAAGAATACTATTAAGTTTCGAACTGTGAAATAAGCTTATCAGGCTGCAAAGAATAGATTGAGGTCTTCTGTAGCAGAAAATGATAACTGTATTCCTATCAGAAGGTGCAGCTTCCACAAGCGTCTCTGATGACTGAAACAACACACTTTAATTTGCTTCCGATAAACAATGTAGTAACTGTTTTTTTCACTACATTTTTCTCACAAAGTTACATATATGTATTTTGAAAGTTAATTTGGGTATCATTTGTTTCTAGCCATTCCTGTGGTTTCCCAGCAGTGCTGCTCAAAGGCGTAATTTTCTCTCTACATCTTTTTATAGCCATTTAAATATACATGTGCATTATATACTTATATATATGTGCATATTTAAAAATCAATAACTTTTTTATTTCTTTTTATTTTAATATTTGCTGAAAGTTGCAAACCCACTCTTTTTTTTAATATATTTGTCACTTTTGAGAGAGTGATATGAGTAAAATGCTGTTTCAGGTAGACAGATGAAGAGTGGAATACAAGTACAATTTCTTCCTTGTGAAGCTTGCTGTACTCAGGGAATTCAATAACTGCCATCTAACACGAAAGTGTCTTTTGAGATCCTGTTACCAGAAGAAACAGGAAAATCACGCTGGCCATAAGTGAAATTAGACAGGAAGAAAGGAAAAAAATTAATATGAAATAGAAAGTAATCACATTTCTCTACATTCTGTTCTATCTCAGCCACCAATTTCTTCCAATTAATTTGCTGAGTGGAGTGATATTTATTCATGACATGAATTAATGGGGGAAACAAAACAAAACAAAACAAAACAAAACCAAACCAAAACAAAACCAACCAACCAAAAAAAAAAACCAACAGAAAACCCCTAAAACAAAACCAAAAACAAACAAACAAACAAAAAAACCCCAACAACAAAAACAAAACAAAACAAAACAAAAAAACGACATGGCTCCTGTCGTTGGGGTCTTCCACAGGAAAGTTCCTGGGTTTGCAGGAACTAGAAAATCTCCTATATCTGTTATTAGGCTTAGAAGTTTCACAAGGCATTAGAAAAGGAGGATTTTTCCTTCTTGTTCTTTGACATTTTCTGATAGAACAACTATTGACTAAATCTAATACATCTTCCTCTGTGCTGTACTCCTATTGAGATTGTGTTTACACATGGTCTTTTGCTCCTCAGTAAAATATATGAAAGAAACAAAAACAAAAGTCTTGAACAGTTCCTTCCCCATCTGTCTACAGAGCTGTCATCTCAATCAGTGTCTGACACTTTCATGTTGTTTTGAAGATGCAAGAACCATATTGACTAGCGATTGCAGGCACAATGGCTATAAAAGACATTCAGCATTTATCTGCATGATGGTAACAATATTCAATTCAGATCTGAGCTTTTAGTAAGGGGGCTATCATTGTGTTATTTGTTTGTACAGTTTCCTGATCCCTGCTGGAGACTCCTGAATGAGACCACTATAGAAATTAGAAATAATGATTCAACCAAAGGAAAGGTGCTTTGTTCTCATTCAGACATGCTTTTCAAAGGTACTATGAGTGCCTGGATTTAGTTATTTACGGCAGAGATCTATAGAGAAAGCTATTGTATAAGTAATGGATTTTGAAGAAATGGCAAAGATACAGACAGAAAAATATGACAAATTATCCATTAGAAAGAAGGGTTATAAAAAGGCTGTGACTTATATGAGCAAAACTCTAATATGGTCATGATGCTCGCTGATTCTTTTCTTACAATGTCGCAAATTAAGAGTGTATTACTCTTCCCTAACTCCATGGATTTCATAGCTAATGAAGTCAGTGAACTTGCAGAGGTATAACACTGGTGTAAGGGAGCAAAGAATGAGGCTCTCATTTTCCTGTCTGTATACAATCTAAGGGATTCAAAAAAGTATTTTGTGGTCATATTTTGGCCCTAATATAAAAGGGAATAAACAGTTCTACCCACTTGACCAAAAGGATGTTGCAATTCTGCCGACGGTAATGACAATTTAAACCTTTCTTTTCAGCATTCTTGAAAGCGGAAGACAGCAAAACACAAAGAATAAAGAAAATTCAGGGACTTCTGTTATTTCCTGTTATGAGTAATTTCTATTCAGAATAGCACACATCCACAGAATGAAAGATTTTACCAAAATGACTGGAATACATCCATGTAAACCTACATGCATTTTCCTTTTAGAGATAAAACCATGAAAGTTGAGGAGTTACAAAATTTTCCAGCAGCTCAGATAAGATTTCTCCACAGAAGTTTTTTCTTAAGGAATCTTATTTAACTTGAAAAAGAACAAAATTTGATTTAAAGTCATTTATTTTTTTTAAAATGCTGTCCAGTCCTTGAGAACTTGAGAACAATTCCTGCATCCAGATAATTTATAAAAACATTAAAGAGCACATACCCCAAAATGGAGCCCTGTGGAACCCCACTGACTACTGGCCACCAGCTGGATGTGACCTCATTTACTATAACTCAAAATTTTGAGTCCAACTCTTCAGTCAATTGCTCATACAACGTATTATGGACTTGCCTAGCTGTGTGCTGGAAAGTTTATCCAGAAGATACTGTGAAAGACTGTATCAAAACTTTGCTAAAATCTAAAACCACCACATCCACTGGTTTCCCTTGCCCAACTAGATGGTCAACATTGTCATAAAAAGAAATTAAGTTGGTTAAGCAAGACTTGCCCCTGCTGAACCCATGCTGGCTATGATCAATGACTTCATTGTCTTTCAAGTGTTTTTCAATAACTCCCAGAATAACTTTCCCCATAATTTTACCAGGCACTGAAGAGAGACTGATGGGCCTGTAATTATCAGGCTCTTCCTTCTTACCTTTCTTGAAAACTGGGACAAGGTTTACAAGCTTCTAGTCAACTGGGACATCTCCAGACTCCCAAGACGACTGAAAAATAACAGAGAGAGGTCCGATAATAACATCAGCCAGCTCTCTCAGTACCCTGGGATGAATGGGCTATGAAGCCATTGGGCTACATAGATTTATGTCCATAAGCATAATTCTATCTATATATGTAAGAAACAATTTTTCTGATCAAATTTGCCTATAACTATGCATATATAAATCTGTATCAGCTTTGGCTAAAAATTGTCCTATTTCAGTAACTACTTTACAGCACCAGTGACAAATTACCTCCTGACAAAATCAGTTGCTAGCATTGCACATGGACGTATTTGGAAAACACATGTATGAAACACACAACCATCAGACAATTGCGGTGTTAAGAATCAGTGACTCGCTAGCAAGAAAAAAAGGAACTGGGAAGAGGCAAAAATCAAGTCCTTAGTGCAGAAGAACAGTACTCTCACATATTTCCTAAAACCCCTAGATTTTCTAACAGTAAATAATGTTTCAGATTCTCAGCTGGTCCAAACATCCATTCAGATGACAATGGTAAACCATACTGACTGTAACAGAAGGCAAATTCTGATTTCTATAGATTACACACCAATGCAGATTATACATTTATCCAAAATAGAATTCTTCACTATAATCTTATTTGGAACTAGCAATGTTCAGTCATCGCAAGATGTGTGGATTTGAAGAGTAAGGCCAGAATATATCTTTAATTTTAAATATATTATTATTGTTTCTTCTCCAAAATGGTCCAAAACTCGTGTGTTTTCTAGAAATGTGATTTAATGGGAGGATTTTAAATCAGCATGTAATTTAAATTAGATGCTGATTTTAAATCATTACCATGTAAACACATTTGTTTGTGATAGGAGGGCACTGTAATTGCTGTATCCAGAGTTTCCCATGCAAATGCAGAGTGAAACAACATCAATAATGTAAAAGCAGAACAGATTCCATGCTGGAACAGATTCTCATTTACACTGTCTTTGCTAATTTGGGTTTATTTACCACCAGTGGGGGTTTACTTAAACATTACTAAGATGATATGAAGTGGACTTAAGTGAAGCCATGTTTGCTTATAGAAAGCATCTTTCCATGCAAGGGCTGAAAGCAGATTATAAATCAGTCAGTCAGTCAATCAATCAATCAACCAATCTACTTCACCCACAAAATTGAGGCTATGATACTATGACTGAAGCATGAACATTTGCTCTCTATCCATTCTCAGTGCGCAGTTTCTACCATATTAGTCAAAAAGTATTCCACTTATTACAAGTAGTATAGTGCTTCGGTTCTAGTTCTAAAACTTTCAGGGTTTGGGGTTTTTTGGTTTTGTTTTTTATTTTTCTTTACTTTTGCTTTTTTTTTTAATCTACAGTAATTCATATACTAGCTATTACTTCAATATCGTTATAGTCATTTAATTCCCTTTGAGGGTTTTAGATGGGAGGAGTCATTACAGCAGTACTGAGGCAATTTGGAAGTATATATTAAGTACTTACCAATTTAACAATCTATCATATCATGTCAATTGATAGTGTTAAACTAATAAAATATTGAGACATGAAAGCACTGGGATAATTCTTATGTACAGTAGTCAGCTTTCAAACATACACACACTTCAGGAAGAGAATTTTAAAACAGCTGCAGGTTTTAGAAATACGAATACAGAAGTGCCATCACCCAGTGAGGTTTCATCCTGAAACAAGATTTCTATTAGCACAGACTGCTTTTCTTGACAGCTTTGCTGGTGCATTGCCTATGTCAGAGTGAATTAAAAGGGAAGTTCCATGACATAGAACAGAACAGTTTCATCTGAGAGGCATACATTCGCACGTGGATGAGGAGGCACAACTGGAGAAAAGAGCAGGATATTAGAACCTAAGATGTAGACTGTAAATTTAAGTTTTGCCGTTGCTTTGCTGTGGGCACGTAGACTTGTGCGTGGCCAGTCCATCTGATTCAGTAGAACTACTGAAGTGATCTGAATTAATACTGTCTGTAAACTTCCTAGTATTGGTGCCTTAGGCCAATAGAGATCCTACCTACTTTTTTTTTGTATTGTCAGGTGAAACGTGCTTTGCAGAGTAACAGCTTTATTTTTAAAAGGGAAGACCATAGGCTCTAAAAAGATCTTAAAATATTGCTCAGCTGTCTTCACGGGCTGGACTCTAACATGAGACGTAGGGGACTACAGCTTCCTCCTTCCCCTTTAGACTAACTGTGACTAGTCTTGGCTCTACTGATCTCAACTCAGCTACCATGAAAATCTGAGTTCAGATTACTCCAAGCCAGTAAAGAGTGGTTTGCAAAGTAAGCCAGTTATTGTCAGTGACACCAGTTACTACAGACGGTTTTATCTTAACTTATATTCTTGTAACTGACCATTAGCTCCTTTCCCAAAAGCAAGTGCGTAATCCGACAATATTCCTGTCAGCTGTTCAAGCTCTGAACATACATTTCATGGACAGTGACCCATGCCTCCAAGCCTGTCTTGGGGAGCCATTCAGGATTTCCTGTTCTTTGAAAATAGGCTGGTGTGGGCAGATTTCATGCTCACTATATGAGCTCCCCTTTTCCTAGATAAATTTGTCATAAGCATCTGAATAGTGCAGGAATCCAAGCTCCCTGTTAGACAGCATTTTTCTAACCAAAACTACAAGAGTAAAGAGTGAAATATGGATTAAAAGCCGCTGGAACAAAAGCCTCTATATCTTACAGTAAGAAATTGCTAATTAGAAGGGATGTAAAATGCATTCTTTTGATCTGCTTTAAAGAAGTACTTCACACAAGACTTTCAGTTTTTTGAATCATTCTGGCCAATGTTATTTCAGCAATAAAATATCAGGTCTGTTTTCTTACTATTATTTTTTCATAGCAGCATTTTCAGTCTGTCAAACAGGCTTACATACATACAGTGTGTAATAACAAATTCAACACTGTATAGCTTTTAATATGCTCATCAATGTACTAACAAGATTTGAACTATTGTGTAGCATGAGGTAACACCAAGAAAGGGGGAAAGGTATTACTAAGATGGCTTTTAGCTGGGTAGCACTCCTAAGCCTTTTTAAATCATTTTGATGTAGTTATTCAAAGGATTAATTTCCCTTTTTTTTCTACAGTCTTTACTACACAAAGATTGTTTTCTTCACAAGTGCTGCAAGTTGTCAACTGTATCAATGCAATGTGCTGTAATCAAAAAGAACAATCTTCAAATAAAATGCTTTACGCTGAAACTGTAAAATACTTGTTATTCAAAAATCAGTTTTAAATCCATGGAAGAAACATGGTCATCAAAATAAAAATACTGACCAAAGTTTGAAAACATTAAACACGGCAAGCTCCAGAAGGAACACAGAAATTTTGAAATGTCAGCTTATTCAGTTTTGATACTCTCTTTTAAAAATCTTGGATACTTGTATTTTATTCCTATTTATAGCTCTAAAATGACATTTATTCGTATCACAACAGCTACAACATGAGCCATTAAGAAAAATATGGTAGAATTTATCAAATAACATGTTACCTTATATCATTTTTCTCTTTGACCTGCCACATTAACTTCCTTTGCAACGTTATAAAAAACCCAAGTGACTCAGGACCAAATCACCTAGGGCCTAAAGCAGCACATGTGGCAAGACCAAAGAAATAGAAAACTTAGGAACAATCTTTCCACAAGACATTTTGTCATGTACAAGACTTTCCTGTGAAAGTAATGTGCATGTGGATTCGGTTCTCAGATCCACTAGTCCTTGGGAACAACCAGGAGACAGGGAGTCTTGAAAAGTCTGATCTTCCGAAAACTCTTCATTTTCCTTCCATGGTTCTGGATAAGCAGAGAAACCAAAGCTCTCCTTGGGACAGACATTTGGACAGATTTTACTTAGGAAAGATGTGAGAGATCACACAGCAGCCCCAGGAGGCGGATACCTCTGCAGTGGCAGGCAGAGACAGCAGGGTCTGAACACAGCTCTGTCAGCCCCGAAGGAACCTGCAGCGGCAGCTCACCGTGGGTGGGTCTCTGGCCAGGTTACCAAGCTAGAATTGAAAATGGGAACTCATAAGTAGGTGGAAGAGGCCGAGGCTTGTGAAGCTGATTCATGTAAAGCCAAATATTTCACTTCAGTTTTGAATAAATCTCTGATAGTGGGGCTGTGAAAACTTTTTGTGTTGAACCATTGCCTTATATGAAACTACAGTTATGCTGACTCCCACAATGAGAAACCAATTTATATCAGTAGAGACTTTTATGTATTTCCTTACTGCTAAAATGGTGCATTTTCCATATTGATAACTGCATGCTTTTCTGCCACCTTAGTAAGCAGAAAATTATTATGTTTTATTTGAAAAACACATGATGCAAAATAATTACTTAACAGATTTAATTAAGGTCCCCTTAACCATTTAAAATATCTTTCTAATTAATTTCTACAACCTGGCTACAAGGTTGAAGAATTTATAACAGATTCTTCTGAATTTATAACAGATTTTTAACTGCTACTGTAAGGAACAGAACTTTAAAAAATATACTTATTTTAATCTGTTGGGAATACTATAGTTGTAGAATATTCATAAGCAGAATAACAGCAGAAAATAATGTTGTCTACACCTATAAACGCAATACCTTACTATCATCAAATGCTGACACATGGTGCATTGAAAAGAAATACTACTAACAGTTGTACTGCAAACACATATTTACCACAGAATTCTCCTAATTAGCTGTGATCATTTTTTAAGTTATATGGTTTTCTTCAACAGGCACCATGATTTTGTGGAAAGGAAGGCGGGAGGTGGGGGGGAAGGCAAAATAAACACCAGCAGTCACCAGGCTGTTCTGCAGGACAATTGTGTAATTTATAGCAATCACAGTATTGAAATCAGAACAACAAAGGTAAAAGTTATGCTCCAGCAGAGAAAAACAGGAGGTAGTTTTTGTCAAGTCAATGTAATGCAGTGTTATAGTCTAAGGTTATGAAAGATGGTTAAGCAGGTGAGAGATTCTAAGGTGCATCCTTTTTGTTTTGATTTGCTTTTCTTTTTTTTACCTCTAAATGAAATCATGATTTTAGCATTGAACATTTAATGTGACTTTGTCTCTATGAACCAAATCTACTTAATTAGAAAATAACCAAAGGCTCGTCAAGATAAAAAAGAGAAAGAATACAGATAAAACAGGATGGCATATTCAGGTGAAAAAGACCATACAATGCCTTCTACCATTTACACTAAGGATTACAGATTTCAGTAAAGAACTGTAGAAAACAGAGATGTTGCAAAAGATTGTGTATGGAGAACAAATCCTCAGAACATCCTCAAAATATTCTACAATATAAGCAAAACAGTGCGTTCATTCTTTTCCACCACTTCCTCCCCAATGAAAATGCATGTTAAACTAGAAGACAGTGGTAAGCTTTAGGATCTTAAAGCCTGAAAATGCTGTGCTGTGTTACTTACTCGTATTGTAAAATTTTTAGTTTCTTGATACAAAGCTCTTTTTTCTCTGATGCCATATCCCATAGTCTCGTTTCTGTATTTTCAGAAACTTGCTTTCCAATGCATGTCTGTAAACTCTGTCTCAACTTTTCTGCCTCCACAACTCTGTAATGAAATTGTTTTCCAAATGTGATGGTGCTGCATGAATTTTATTATTTATTTTTGTAAGTAAGTGTTACTGTGCAAAATGGTTTTAAGTAAAACTAAGACCAGTAGAGTTATGATTCTCGCCAACAATGGGTATTATCCAAAGATTGCTCCTGTCACTAGGTATCCAGGGGATTAAAATGAGGGTAATGACATAGACAGAACTGAAGCAGATTAAATTATGGTTTTGGTTACTATATTTCAGTATACACTTTAACATAAATACATTGATTTAGGTGAGAACTGATACCCACTCAGCTGCTGTCTCGCTCCCCCTCCTCAACAAGATGCGGGAGAACAAAAGATGGAAAAGCTCATGGGTCAGGATAAAGACAGGGAGATCACACTTATCAATTACCATCACAGGCACAACGGAGTTGAGGAAAATTAATTTAATTTATTGCCAGTTAAGATAGATTTGGGTAGTGGAAAACAAAGATAAAACCTAAAACACCTTCCTCCCAGCCATTCCTTTTTCCCAGACTCAGATACACACCTTGACTCCCAACTCTTGTACCCTCCTCCTATCCTGAGCAGTGCAAAGAGGATGGGGAGCGGGGGGGTTGTGATTAGTGGGCAATGGTTCCTCTCTGCTACTCCTTCCTTCCTGCTTTTCCCCTGCTGCAGTGTGGGGTCTCTGCTGCGGGCTGCAGTCCTTCAGGAAATATCCTCCTGCTCTGGCGTGGGATCCTCCATGGGCTGCTGCATGGACATCGGCTCCATCATGGTCTCTCTGTGGGTTGCAGGGAAATCTCTGCTCCTCCCTCCCTTCTTCTCTGACCCTGATGCTCAAGAGCTGTTTCTCACACTTCGTGCCTCATTCCCCATTGTCATGCAGTATTTTGTCTTTTTTTTAAACACATTTTCCCAGAGGTTCCACTAGGCTGGCTGTGTCCTGCGGTGGGGCTGTTGGAGCTGGCTGGAGCCAGGTGGAACTGTCTGGGTCTGGCACCAGGCAGCTCCAGCCTTGCCTCACAGCGGCCACCCTACTGCCCACTCTTGCCAGCCCATGGACACAAATGGCCACGGTCCCTTACTGCTCTTCTCACATAGCTTCCACAGCTTTGGACACTGGCTGTGTTGAAGAAATAATAAGCATCATCTATACAGTATGAAGCCAATAACATAAAGATATGCTTAAGTTACTCTCCCCATCTCCCTCATTTCTAATTTAACAAGCACAATCCACATCTCTGATCCACAAGGCAGGAACAATCCCCAGAAACCATGTTCCTCATTGGAGCTGGCAAAGCTGTGAGCTGTGATGGAGTTATCCTTGACACACAGGTTTTTTAATATCACACATTTTGAGGCTAAAACCAAAAACCTAACCAGCAAAACCATGATTTTTAGCCTCTCTTTTGCTATTATTCTGAAGTTTGTGAGGCATTATTTTCTAGAGAATCCAAAAGAGAAAAAAAATCACTCCCTTTAAGGATAAGAGAAAGCAATTAGAGATGTAGCAAATGAAAAAGTACCTAAGCGGTAGGAACCATGATCTAATTAAGGTTTTTAATTAGAAATAAATTGATATTGAAAAGGGAAAAAAACACCACAAGCTTAATGTCAGAAGGAAATAGTTGTCAGATTAGTTAATATATTCTCAGGGGTGAATAGGCTACCGAGCAACGGAGATAGAATAATATACGGACAACGCAGACAAATGCCACACTAAATGCAACCAAAGGCATAGAAGAGAGGAGTACCCTGCAGCTGTATAATCTCAAATATAAGAACAAATTAAAGACCATACAAAATAATGAGGGGAAACAGGGAGTGAAAGTAAATAATTCAGAAACTAGCAGCGGAGACAAAATTGGAAATTTCAGTCTAACAACACAGGATATATGATGAGGAAATTCCAGTGATGAGTAGCAGTAGAAAATTAAAAGCTTTCTAAAAGATCTCTGATGCATTCAATGACCAGTTTTTATACTAAATTAATACAATTGTATTACTTCACTAGTATTTTAACTAATGCTTCAATTCAGGGAATGCTATTCTAGCTTTTTATACTTTTTATTTCACTTTATATTTCCCATGGTCTAATATCTACTTAACTCTATCTTGAAATTAAAATTGTTCACCAATAAAATGATTTAGAGATAAATCTGGCACAAAAGACCTGTCATCCACACACTGCTGCTTAAAGTTTGGTCATAATTTGTTTTTGAAAAATGCTTTTCCCTTCTGCAGTACCAAATACTGAGAATCAATGTTCTGTGGGAATGCAGCAATTTCACTGAAACGATCAGGAAACCAGGCAGGCAGCCAGGCTGACCATCCTGGCCAGCCTTGGTCTTTCTAGACCCATGGGGTCCAACTTTCCTATGCTGCCCAGCAGAATCTTATTTCCTGCACAGCTAGCTGTGTTTATACTTCTTCATTATTTGTTTATCTAGTAGCCCGCAAAGACTGCGATCTACCTAGTATACCATGGAACAGAAAAAACTGTGGATACGTATAAGAGAAAGCTAATTTATGTTTTGAAGTTATTACAATGAAAAGAAAACCAAAACTGATTCCTTCATGGGAACTGCCTCAGAAAGACAACAAACACAAATGTTACAAGATCTATAAACACACAATGTAGCTGGGAGAAAATGAGGCTAATACTAGATGAAAGTATGTCTAAGACTTGGTCCTAAATGTGAATGGCAATGCACTGCAGAAGTGTCCTGAAAGACAGCCGATAAGCCAACATTAAGTGGTCCTGGACATGAGGTAGGATCTCAAAATTGGACAAATGGTGTAAATTCTTACAATTTCTGTAAGTTTGATAGTGATTAGTCTGTTAGCCACTTGCAGAAATATGTGACCAAAAAACATTGTATTTTTAGCAGTTCTTCTCTTCACTACTATTTTCACACACACACCTCTCCCGCCCTGTAATTTATTTTGAACATACCATTCCAGATTCTGGAACTTTCACTTCCAGGGTGCACTTTTTCTAAAACAGTAGAATATATATGTTTTTTCTTCAAGGAACTTATTGAAAGTGAAATTGTAATATAGCAAATGATGGCGTAACCAATAAGGTATCATGCATAAGAGAGATCTGAGAGATGGACAGCAAAGGTGGCATGAAACCCGGGGAAGTGAAAAAGCATTGCTTAAGTATTTGTTAGGCACATGAATTAATCTGAGTCAATGTCTGCAAATACAGTCCCCAAAAAGTTCTTAGTATAAGTCCATTTAACTTGAGGTTTAGTAATTTATATAAATCTATAGTGTATGTATATGTATAAAATAACAAATACATATATATCTAATATGCTGATGTAATAAAATAAATATCTGGACGTTTTTATTTCATTTTAAGGAATGGTTAACATGTACAGTTAGATACTCCTAATACCTGTAGAAATACTGTTGACTCAGGAGTATGTTCTATTCCACTTGTGTTTCATACTTTTTTTTTTTTTAGTAAATGAGTGTCTACAAAGATCACAGCTTATTATATATCACTAGAACCAGGATTCAGATCTTCAGACATTAGACAGAATTTGAAACAAGACTAATCAGCACCTCCATGAACCAACAGAAAAAAATTGAAACCGATTTGTATTTAGCTTAACCTGATAACAGTGCAAATGATTTTGGGTCTTAATAAAACTAATAATAGCACCCTGAATATCACAATGAAATTCAATTTCTCTTTAATTAAAACCAAGTGCAGCTCGTCTATGAAACTGGTGGGTGGGACCTTCATTCTCTCCTTCAATTTCTTAATCATAGTATCAAGTGTCTTATTTCTAACATACTTATTAAGTCTTTTGATAATAGTAGCAGTGTTTAAAAATCATCAGGTAATTGTAACTCACCTGAGATAACTAATGGATAGAAAGGATTTAATCCTAAAGCAATGGCTTGTGCATGACGCATCCATCTGTCGTGGTGATTGATCAAGATGTCCTTGCCATTAAGACAACCTATGGATCTTTCCAGGTAACACTAAATTTAGCTAATATGGAAAAACTTGCTCTTGTTCAAATGTGTACAGCATGCTTGTTGGGATTGGGATGCAACTGGGATGCAGCAGATTACTTGCACATCCTAGTCCAATCTCTGCCTCCCTCATGATGAGGTTTGGACTACCCTCCTTATTAGGACGAAAAGTGTTTCTTTCATTGATTAGACTTCCTGAGCATATCTTTGTTCTCTCGTAACGAGAAACCAGGAGTGAAGACAATTATATTCAAAATAAATATTCTTCAGATGTACAGTGAAGGTAGAGCAAGAGCAAACTCAGAATTAGTTTACTGAATCACTGGGTAGTGGACCATAATATCACAGCAGAGAGAAAAATCAAAGAAGAAAAAAAATGTCACTGTTTATAGGTAGGAAGTTACCCTGACAAACAGCATCTGTGCTAGTACATCAGAACATCTCATCCTTTCTCACCTAAACCTGCCCTTTTTATTTCTTTTTGGTTTTGTTGTTTGTTTGTTTGTTTGTTTTTTAATTTATTTTGGGTTGGGTTTATTTTGGATTTTGTTTTTTGGAAGGGAAAAAATTATACTGGTGAGAAATGTTGTCCCATCATACTGATATTTAATTCATCATCTTGAATTATCTGTCACAGGACTAAACTTCTAGTTAGAATAAACTTAGTGGAATTTCAGAAAGTTGAAACTACCTAAGCAATGGACGAGGTCATCTTATCTAATATGAGTGGTATTTGGAGGTTGTCCAAGAACCTGGGGCTGTAGCTGAGACTTATTCTTAAGAACAGTGCTGCTGTCATTGTTTAACCTCTTATCTCTCGTGAGTCTCAAGGAAATCATACCCAGTGTAAAAGTTTTCCTGAAAGTGGTATTAATTGCAGGTTTAAGTCATAAGTTGGAAATTCTTCATAAACACAGAATTTAGGGCCAGGCAAAAACATTATAATTTAATTTGACCTTCTGTGTAGCACAGGCTATAACTTTCATTCCATGAAGCCTATAGCAAGCACAATTTCTGCTCAACTTAGAGTGTGTGTATTGAAAACATCAAAACTTGATTTGACAATGCAAGTAAATGCAAGCAGATCTTTTTAAAGTTACATTTACTGAAATATGCACCTTATCTCCAGCTTGAGTGGGTTTTTTCTTCTACTTTCTCTCTCCTGGCTCTCATTATGCTTTTTCTCCATTAAAAGCTCTCTATGGACAGAAATCTCGTCCTTGTATAGATGCTGCCAGACATTCTTGTTACAAAAAGAGTGCTGGTACTGTCTTTTACCTTTAAGGAAAAATCTTTTTCACTCATAAAAACCTGATCCTGCTTCTTTCGTTGAAAGAATTTACCCAGTTTGCATAGCATATGTTTGTTTCAGGAGCAAAATTTTAAGGAAAGTTTAAGCTTTCCTGAGAAAGAATGTAAGAAAATTAATGATGTTTCACGACGTAAAAAGTCTGTCTTCTTGCTCCACAGTCTAGGAGCTTGCTGGATCATACTGTATCACTAGATGAGGTGAAGGTCTGAGGAAATGGAGGGAGAAACTTGCAGCTAAGTTGAATCATAGGATCACAGAACAGTTGAGGTTGACAGACCACATCCCCACAGCTGAGTGAAAATCCACCGACCACCTCCCCTGCCACCAGCCTGACTGCCCAGCTTGCACTGGTGAGACTCAACCCAGCTCCAAGATCTCATCCCTGAGGCTCTCTCTGTTTGCCCATGAGCTCTGGTGACCAGTGACAGAACCCGAGGGAACGGCATGAAGCTGCGACAGGGGAGGGTTAGGTTGGAGATCAGGAAAAGGTTCTTCACTGAAAGGGTGATCAGGCACTGGAACAGTCTCCCCAGGGAAGCGGTCACAGCACCGAGCTTGGCCGAGTTCAAGAAGCGTCTGGACAATGGTCTCAGTCATCTGCTCTGATTGGGCTGGTCCTGTGTGGGGCCAGGAGTTGGACTCGATGATCCTTATGGGTACCTTCCAACTTGGGATATTCTGTGATTCTACGATTCTAAGTACTCATACATTACTGTGATTAGCTAAGCAGAAGTGCCTGCCATTAATGTCCATTAATTCAACTTTGACTATAGGATTTAAATAGTATGCGATACTCACATCATAAAGCCACAATGTTTCTGTGTGCATGAAGTAAACACCAATTAACCTGTACAGTAAGTCAGACAGATTTGAGGGGAAAAAATAACATGTAAATGTCCAATTAAAACCATAACAGAATAACTGTGTAGATTGGAACTGAACTAAATTAGCCCAGAAAAATCTTCATATCAATATTTCCCATCAACTGCTTTGGAGGAAGGGGTAGTTTTATGAATTTCTGTAGTTTTTAATGTTAGGTAACTTTAGAGAAGACAAATATTTTGTACAAATATTTTCTGAAATATTTCCAATTCTGCAACAGCCTTTTGAAGAATGAACTCCAGAACTGGACAAAACATTGCAAAAATATGGCCTAATCTATGCTATTATCCCTTTATATGAGAAATGAAATCATTTCTAAGACAAGTTTAATCTCCAACTTTTGTGATTTGCATAAACACACGTGCTCTAACATTCAGTGCACTTTAATTTATTTTGTTCCTAAATCATCCCTAATGCACAGAAAACAAGTCCAACAAACAAAACAACAAACACAGCATTAAATATTTCTGCTAAATAAAAACCTTAATTAAAGGAATCTCTGCAAGAAGCTTTTTGTTAGCAATGTCTATTGCTGTTTGAAATGCAGTGGAATGATTTACCAAATCATGTAGAAGAAACATTGAAAGAATTTTAAATATATGAGAAAGCTTCAGGCTTTTTTTTTCTATTTTTTCTTCATTATTATTTTGAAATTAGACATTTCAGAAGATATAAAGCAATTTTTGGTTAGAAAGTTGGTGAAATCTGGTGAGAGAAAGAAGCTTTGTTGGAGTAATAAAATATTGCATCTTCCTGGGATCCCTAAAGAGTCCTAAAATTACTTCTGTTTTGCAAACAGACTAGCACAAACAATGTCTTCCCATTCTCTGCATTAGCCCTCCAGAATATTAAATTTACCACAAAATGTGTTTGTTTCTCAGACTTCTATTTCTGCCTTCTTCAGTGATGAGCTTAGAGGTAGACATGGACATGTGTTTACAAACATGAAGAAATAATTATTCAGCTAAGGTTTAATAAAAGCAATGAAGAGTGTTTTAATAAGGAAATAAGAACATGATAGAAGAGCATTTCCATTTCTATCTTTCTACCACTTCTTTTCCAGTCTCTTCTGTTCTTTACCTCAGTCATATCATATTTTCTCCCTTCTCAGAAAAATTCGTATTCTCACTTGGCTCTTCTCACCCCAAAAAATCTTGCACTTATCGTGCTCTTCCTCTTTCTCAGTTTTGGTCATAAAAGTTCCACTATATTTATTCCCCCGCACCTTATCCATCTAGAAGACAACTGACTTGCCCAAGTTCTGTGATTTTTCACCCTTTTTATCAGCATCTCCTTGAGAATTTGCCCTTGAATTTGTGCCAGCCCTGTAAATAAGCAAAGGAAACCAGAAACTGCAGCTCCCTACCAGGATGGCAGGGCTGATCTGGTACAAGCCCAGCCTGGGCACAGGCCTGTAACATTTCCAAGGAGGGAATTCAAATGAAATAGGAGCTAAGGGAGCAGCAGGCAGGTGCTGAAACAAAAGCTTCCTGCCCCACTGGTCACGTAACTCTGCTGGGAGATGCTTTCAATTCAGCCACTGAGTACAACAGCAGAATATTAAGAGATATTTTGATAGTGCGAGAGTGAATGAGTGCAGAGTGCTATTGCATTGCAAGCAGTTTCAGGCTTTCCTTTCACCACCTAACACAGGCTCCTTCACCCCTCTGAGTCAGCCAGAACTTGCAAGGGATCATTGTTGTCCTATTCCAAGCCGCAACTGGCATGAGATGCTAATCTTCTCAGATGCTCTGCGTATACTTAACACCTAGTTTAGAACGTTTCTCATGTAGAAGGACCTAGATGGACCTATACCTATAGATTGCCTCGATCATTCTAGAAAATAAAGCTATTTCAGTAAGGAGCTAGTTACATATATTGCAAGGAGGAGTGAAGACATTATGAGTCATCACTACTAGTATATATATTACTTTATAAAATATATTTCTCATATTTTTGTATGAAATAAGATAGCAGTTTTAATTTAATTAATGAAAAAAATAGGTTATCTTGTGCTTATAATAGATACGTTCTCTTCCAACACTGTAGGATTACCTCGTGTTAAAATTTCAGGAATCCTGTAAAAGTTGACACTGTTTGCTTTCTCTCTGTTCTTTTTAAAATCAAGAAGAAATTCCTGCAATGCTTAATCAGCTAGGCCATTTTCCCTTATCAGTAAAATACCAACAACTGAATCCTTACCTTTCTCAGGTACTCCACAGAGGAAAAAATATTTCAGTGACTACATAATTTAGTGCCTATTTAGTAAAGAAACCCTGCAACATCAATCTTTGTTTCCTAGATTTTGTAAGGCTCGGTCTAAAACCTATTCAGGTCAACAGAATTCTTATCATCAACCTAATAAGATTCAGTCAGGCCCCAGTGGACACAAATACACAACAGTAAATAAAAGACACATGTTCACCTGCATTTGGCAATGAACCCAGGAAGTAACAGAAAAAAAGACTCCTACAAACATCAAGTTTGTAGGTAATAACATATTGTTGCACGTCAACTCCAATGTTTTTTTCATTTGAGGTATCTTTAAACAAAAAATAGCTTTTTCTCTAAAAAGCTTCTGTTTTGCTTCTGAGCTTTTAAGATATCTTTTATCCATTTCGCTTACTGAAAGAAGTGCTTAGTGATGAAACACTACGCTAACTTACCTAAGCGATAAGACTTTGTTGCCAGAGGCAAATAAAAAAAGATTGCCATCAAGGCTGTCTGTATAAGCAACTAGTCTACACAAGATTTCAGAAACCTTCAGATCAATTTTTCAATACTTGAGAACGTCTCCATGGTATGAAAGATATGCAGGATATTTGGCTAATTTTTCTTTTGGGAACTATATTTTTTAACACACATATTTTGATAACTTCACTGTATCTGAATATGACCATACATCTCAGGATGATGACAAAATAAGAGATGCAAAAACCCTTTACTCAGTCATGTTCATTTTACTGCAAGCCTACAGGATCTTCTTGACTGATATATCTAGATTAGATATAAATTATTCAAGAAACTGAGCTAATTGTCAGCCTAAATTTTTTCTCTGCATAGTGTATCACATCACTCTCAGTTATGTCCCATTGGACTACCCTAAAGAGTTCTTTTTCATCTTTTATTCCTATGCTCTTCAACACTCCTCAACAATTGTCACAGTCCCTCTTAAATGTTCTTAGCCAAAGTAAGAAAGTGAGATGTGTTCAGAATACTGTCTCTCATCATGGGAACAATGAAATAAATCATTAATAACATAGCTAAGGGCTTTGTTTCTTCACATGAATTTTATCTAGCTGTGTTATTTTAGTCATGGTCTGAGAAACAAATCAATAGACTGCAAAGATCACATTTTTCTGCTCTCTTTTCTCAGAAAACTTAATGGGGACCTTTCAATAACTTTGAGGATTTTATTGAGAAAACCTACCCAGGACATTTACTGTGGTGTCTGGCAAGAGGATGACAAGCTGAAATAAGAGCTTCTGGCTGAGTATCAGTAAAAGGCTTTTCTCCATGACAGTCCAGCAGGGGAGAAGGTTGCCCAGAGACTTGGTATAGTTTCCATCCTTGGGAGTTTTCAAGACCCAGGTAGATAAGTTCCTGAGCAACCTGGTTTCATCTCATAGTTGATCCTGTTTTGAGCAAGAGGTTGCACTAAAGACCTGAGGTTGCTTCCAGTCCCAGAGTTACAGTGTCATTTTACATGAATAATGAGGAAGTAACCAAGTAGGGTAAAAAGCAACTGAGGAAAACAGAAAAATAAATCAATTGCTTACACAAAGTTTCTGGGAATACTACTGGCTTTTTACCATACATACGAATTTAAGAAGTAAAGATATGAAAATAAGCTTTTTCTTCTGTAAGGTATAATTTAAACATTGTCTCACAATCCCTGAATAACAGTTTAAGAACACATTCAGGTATTGGAGGAGAGGAAAAATTTTTAGGCTGTTTCTCATAATTAACAAACCCATGGACGATTTCTTGGTAGGACTCCCTCAGAAAGTCGTTTATTGAAAGATTAAAGATGCAGGTAACATATACATCTAGACTGCTCAATGGACCATTCAACTCCCAGCCCTGCCTATTGTCGAAGCCTGTTTCAAGAATTGCAGTGTCGGGCTATTAGAAACACACTGTAAGTCACCATTATGCCTGAACTTACTATTCTAAAATATGCAGCATACATTCCTGGTTATGTGCTGTGCATTTTAATCCAGTCTGCTTCTGTGCTTGATCAGCTATTTAAACAATACTAATCACTACAGGAATTCAAGGAATGGCACACTTATTCTGAGAAGAAATTGGTTTATTTCTTTCCAGATCCGTTTCACTGAAACAAATGTTTTCTTTTTTTATTTCAGTGATAAATGCATTAGAGAAGATCCTTAATAACTTTAAAAGTATAGGGAGCTATTTTATGTTAAAGTCGATCATTTTGCCAACAATGCCTGAATACAATTAAAACCAAATTGTAACAGATGAAATTATACTGTTTAAAATCTTAAAATTACTTATTGGTCTTAAAAAAAAAAAAAAGCTTTCTACAGTGCCATGATCCTGTTTACATGAATATTTCCATATCTTCTTAGTTTGCCTGCCCAAACAAACTGTAAGATTATAAAGGTCAAGCTGTTTTTTCTCTCTTATTCAGCTTTCAGTCACACACATGAGACTCTGTTGTCTAGCTACATGGTTAAAACTCAGATGATACTCCTGCTGATGCATAAGCAAGGACAGAATGTTCCAGTCTGGGCTCTAGGTCATAGGCAAGGAGTACTGAAAACTTACTTTTTCGTTAGTTAAATATGACTCTGAATATACCTATGCAATAGCCTTGTGGATCAAGTATTTTTAGAATGGAGAAGATGCTATTTCTGCATATATATGCATGCCTTTAAAGTTCAACAATAGATCTTCTGAGAACTCGTGGTTCAATGGTTTCCAAAAGGCCTTGCTTGTCAAATGTATTAACTGATCTTCACAAAAAAAATATACAGAATAGTACATCTGTCATTACACCACATACTTCCTTAGCTCACTAATAAACTGAGTCAGACTGAGAAACAGTCACACTGATTGATGGCTCACTTTAAAGCAGTGTTCTGCTAATCAGACTGCCATGGCACCGAAAGAGTGAATACCAGGAATGTGCAAGAATTTTTACCAGTGCCGGCCTCAGCTCAGTGCTATGAAAAAGCTTCTTGAGGGGGCTGCAAGGTGCAGAGGAAACCACTCTGGAGTGCCCAGTTTCTGCAACTTTCATTCACTCAGAAGGGAATTAAGGGCATTAAGTTCTTGGAAGGCAAGCTCCTACTCACTGATGTTGCAGCTTTGAGAGCTAATGTGTGCATTAAATGTATTTTTTCTGAACCTTTTATAGATTTAAAGATAAATGCTTTCAACTTTGAACCGATGCCATATATTATCTCCAAGGAAAAGAATAGACACTGTGATTACTTCAAACTTATCACAACATGAATTCACTGGGGAAAAATGTTGATGTGTTGCTTCAATTCTAAACTAAAAATATATTGCTAAAAAGAGATATAAAAAGATTGTGCTAGCTTCAGTAGGGAGTCTTTCATATTTCTAACTCTCATGCAAAGATTTATATGCTTTGATGGTGCATTTATCTACTATGAAATATCTGAGCAGAGACTAGAATGTTTGCTTCATTTAGTGCTTCAGTTTGGACTTGAAATGTAAATATGTCAAAGGCCAAGGCTTTTTCCTCTGAGCCCCTTCCTCAAATCCTCTTGACAGTGTCATAAGCCTATACAATAAGGTCTCATTTATTAAGAATTTATGATTTGCTGCCATGAATACCAATGATTTAGAGCAAAAATGTTTGATTGCTGAATTGCAATTTAATAACCAAGTTATACAAGCTATTACAGAACATGACCTACTGGCCAGACACACATAAATATTTAATCAGGAGTCAAGACTTCCTTACACTAGCTTTTTAACAGAACAGCTTCTCAAAGTTTGAGAATTGGAGATTTCTTTAAAATGTGTGTTGTAAAATAGCTCTTATGTGTAGTATTGTTAAAGAATGGAACAATTTTTGTTTTAAAAGGATTTATCATAGAATCATAGAATCATTAAGACTGGAAGAGATCTCCAGGATCATCCAGTCTAACCGTCCCCCCACCACCTATTACCCACTAAACCATGTTCCTAAGTATCACATCCAACCTTTCCTTAAACACCCGCAGGGACGGTGACTCCACCACCTCCCTGGATTATGCTTTCCGAAAAGAAATTTCTCCTCATCTCCAACCTGAACCTCCCCTGGCACAACGTGCAACTGTTCCCTCTTGTCCTGTCACTAGCTATCTGTGAGAAGAGGCCGACCCCCAGCTCGCCACATCTTCCTTTCAGCTAGTTGTAGAGGGCAATGAGGTCTCCCCTGAGCCTCCTCTTCTCCAGACTAAGTAATCCCAGTTCCCTCAGCCGCTCCTCATAAGACACGTGCTCCAGACCTTTCACCAGATTTGTTGCCCTTATTTGTATAGGTACAGGTCCTATTTTATCTAATACACAAATATTATATGCAAACAGAAAGCAAATAAAGTTATAAATAATTTTAAACCATTTGATTCAAGTTTGAATTATAAGGGTAATCATCTCATTAATAAATAGCTATGTTATAGTAAGGCTACTATGGGTACATCAGCCAAGACTTTCATTGTATCTCCTTACAGAAAACCAGTGTGATTCTACAGATAGCATGTTTTGTCTCATATTATCCAAACCCTGCTGTTAAGCAATATAAATGCTTAGCTCCAAGGCTCCCCAGGGACATGGAGCTATAAAACTGGAGCAGTTTTTATACTGTCTTGGACTGTAAAATAGAAATCATCTCTCTAATTTACTTACAGTAAATAGGAATTGAAAAATTATAAGAAGTGGGGTGGGGGGAATGGAACCTCAGCAAAATGTATATTAAATGGAAAAAAATACAAATGTTGTCACAGCCTCTGATTTTGTTTAGTAACATTTGGTTTTTGTTCTCAACCAAAGTGCTATACCAATCTCAGGACACTTCAGGCAGAAAGAACTAGCTTTGGTCTTTCAACACCTCTTTCTTATATTATGGAATGTGAGTTAGAGTAGTTAGGTAGTATAAACAAGCTCTAAATCTCATTAATCTTGCTGCCCTTTCTGTTCTCAGTTATGCAGTTTCCAATATGGCAATCATATTTTTCACTTAGGCAGCCACCATTTACTCAGAAAGAAGAGTGATGGCAAATTTTAAGAACATTTGCTGAAACAGTAGCAAGTACAATATTGCCTTTACCATCCAGCGACTATAAATTATCATAGTAAAGGTCTTTTCTTTTTTCTGCACACAACCAGGAAGAAAAAAAAATGCATTGTATATAAATATTCCTGTTTCTTCAGAGCAAGTACATTTTCAATTTATTTCATTTAGCCTAAATTAGAGATGGGACAAATGGGACCTCCCACCCAACTGTTCCACATGTCAGCAAGGGGTTGTTGAGGTATCTCCATGGCTATGACTAGAAGGGATCTGTGCTTCCCTTCTCTACTTTGAACATGACAGCAATCATGTGAGAAGAATCACACTAACAGGATTTCAGACCAAACTGGCAGTCACCTCATAAGAAATACTAATCTCAAGAGATTTCCCACCATTTATGGCCAAGAAACAGTGAGAAATGTTTACAAGCTTCCAGCTAACACTTGTGGGCCTAAATCTCAGCCCTGGCCTGAGTAAGCACTGCTTCCCTGGCCAGTTTCCATGGGTATATGCACATGCCATGGCTCTTTCATGGCACCAAGAAGATAATAAAGCAAAATACAGAGGAATGGTAAAAACTTCACTGAAGTTTAAAATAATGCGTATTAGCTATCTTTGGCACCTCAGAGCCAGTTTTTAATGCTATAATGGAAAAGTGTTGCTGAATAAGGAAGTAATAGTACGTGCTGCAATTTTGAAAGAGAAGGAATGTGCAACAAATTATATAATAGAGTATGTCTGAAAATATTGTGTTTGCTTTTAATGTACTTTTACATAAAGTGAACATTAACAATAAATTGCTTTTTAATTATTCTTAAATAAAATTAACTTAAAAATTCATGTCATCTACAATATGTGCGGTGATGTACAGTCAGATAAATAACACACATTGTTATTGTCAAAAATCCTTAGCAATTATTGGATAGAGATATGTGGCTAAGAATCTTAATTAGAAACTGGCTTAATTCCATAAAAGTAGAGAGAGAAAAGAGGAAATTCATTCCTAAGAAAAGTCTTTCATTCCTCAGGCTGATATGTCCAAGGTAGCTGTCACAGTATTTTCCTGATCTTTCTTGCCATATCTACTGATCTCCAGCCTGTCAGGTTGCAAGTACAGCCTTGCTCCTCTGTAACCCTCGAGCTTATTCTATTTGATTTGCTGAATAGTCAGCATCAGATGGGTTAAAGGTTTTGTTTTGCTCTAAAGAAGCACCAACAAAGAAAAGCACTCACCAGCACGCAAAGGGCTGTCTCAAAATTATGTGACCTAAATGAAGTCTCTTCATTTTCCAAGACAGTTATGGCAAATCAAGCTTGAATGTTGTTCGACTATGGATAACCTAAAATTAAGCAGTTGTCAGAAGAAAAAAATGAATTATTTTTCTGTAGTTTGTAAGAAGTGAATGCATAGACCCAGCCCACTCAGAGTGCAGGCTGAGTACATCAACAACACAACTGCAGTCAGCTTGGTTGGGACACCATTCAGCTACTACAACATTTTTCTCCTCTACCAAGCAATTAAAAAAAAAGTCAATATCAGTATTGTCATACCTATGTAGACCAAACTCTCTGGTTCCAGATTGGCACGCTTCTCGTGCACGAATTCTTAATATGTAAAATTAGGTCTATTAAATTAGGTGTACAAACACACTTGAACAGGTTTTGGTAGTTAATATTCATGTGAATTAGATCACCTTTATTTCTTCAAGTCTGCTCTGCAGTTAATACCACAGTTACAAACAGGAGATGTGGTCTCATCTGTCAAGGATTAACACATGGCATTGTTGCAACTAGCAGAGGAGCAGCTAAACTGTGAGGACAATGTTTACTTAAACAACTACTGTCTCTTTAGTAATTTCAAAAGAGCACAGATAGATAAAACTAGCTGTGTTCGGCTTTGCTATATTTTTTTTTCCTTTTGCCTTACTGTAGACCTACCCACTTATTGAAATCTCTTTGGGAAAAAAATGCGAAACATGCAAGACAATCTATAATTTGGAACACATGTATGACATAATCAAACAGTAATTCTAAAGTAATCTAACTTAGCTTACCCTGGTGGAGCTCAAATATTTCATCTGTAAATTCAGCAGTTACAGTAATATATACACAGTATAAAAATTAAATGTGTTCTAACCAATATGAACAAAATCAATCAATAGACTAAGAATTTTTGAGTTTCAGAAAAATGTAGTGCTAGAGCACATTTTAAGTAAATTATCTAAAAATCAAAAAGTAACCAAAAGTAGTAGCTTCTCAGTGTATGTAGATATAAGAGTTATAACCTTCACCCAGGTTTCTACATTTTACTTGAGGCTCACAACTGCTCTAACATCACATCTAAGACATGTCAGCTGTGTCTCATTATAAACAAAACACACCAGTTCAACAGAGGAATTTTTCCATTCTCCATTTCTAGTCCTGCCTTTAACTCTCTAGACCTATGCTGATCTTTTTTTTTTCCAAGACCTATGCTGATCTTTTTTTTTTTCCAAGAAATGTGTAAAGGAGTCATTACCTCTTGAATATTTATGGCTATATCTAGTAAAGTATTTAGAAGGCGCAATATCTAATACTATATACCTTGGATAAGTCATTAAGCACAATTGACCTGATACCCCATATAGGATAGCTAAACCTTTGGACATCTGTAAAATTTAGATAAGATTTAGATGTTCTTGGCTAGAACAACCAGCATCCCGAGTCCAGGAGTAATTTTAGTCATCTATAGTCATGTAAAGACCCAAAAGCTACTAGATGAATCATGAAAATGAGCATGACTTAACATTACCTCCTAGAAACCTTCTTCTGTCTCTGCATATCTAAAGGACATCTTTCAGTCCTGATCTTCCAATTCACCAGTGCAAGCAACATACTAGAATATGTTCTCCTCATTTTTGAACCATGACCCTCTTATCCTTTCCCTTGAAACGAAGCCCAAGGATGTAGGGAGAGTACGCTTGAGTCTTTTGCTAAATCAGTCATGAAAAAAGCAGGGACATGTGTCCATGGTGCTCACAGTTCCATTGCCCCTATTGATCTGTCTGTAAACTATTGTGTTCCTGTGCAGTACAGCCCTCTTTCAATGTCTGGATCTCAGTTTTAATGAAAGCAGTCTTATTTTTTCTTTTAAAATACACCATTAAAAAAGGAAGGGGGGAGAGGGGAAAGACAAACACTTTTATATCCCAAGACAAGGGAGCTCACATTTGGTTTCTTTTCCTGCCTGAGAAGAGCAGCATTGTCCTTATTCCTTCTCTGTCTCTTTTTCTGCTGAAAAGAGACAGAAATACTATGGTATGCTGTACTTAAGTACTTGCAAGCACTGTTGATGCAGTGCAGAAGAATCTCCAGAAGTTATTGGTTTATAGGTAGGCAATGATTAACACCTGATTGTATTGCTTGCTATTTACAGAACTACCTGAAATTCTTAGCCTTGAACTTTGGCAACTATTTCCAGAAAATTTCCTGCATTTTACTTTAAGCAGTCATTGCACATGAACGTATCTGAAAACAGAGATGGAACATAGATTCCTCCTTCCCTCAATGAGGGCTTTAAAGTGAGATAAGAGTCCAATTTTGTGTCTCCACTGTCAAAACAGTGATGTTGATGGCCGTATGTAAGTAAATCTTTGTGGTTGAATCTGGGGCAATGTAAGGTAAAAATGCATAGAATCTGGGAGGCTTAGGCAATCTCTAAGCAGAGGCTTTCAGAGAGGCAAGTTTGGTCTTAAGCATCTAACAGTTGCCTGCATCTCTTTTGGATCTGATCCATAGTTTTGTCACGGAAACTTGTAAAGGTTTGACTGTAGCTTTTATTTGAAGACAAATCCTGGGAGAGACATCTAGTTCTTAAGTAAGTTCTAACCTTTTCCCTGTGTAAGCAAACGTGCTTCATTCTTAAATGTGTTTCTATACATACACTGTGTGAATCTCCTACTGCAGAGTATTAATGTCAACAAAAGGTTAATAAAAAATAAGGTTTCCAGGCCTTTTTTCATGCTCATCTGCTCCCACCTGATTTGTTTTATTACTGAAGCTGATGGTTTTCAATAACACTTAGAGCAGCAGCAGTGGAGTTTAACTCTCACTTCGTATTGAAAAAGCCAAATCAAGAGCTGAGTAATGTCTGTTACTTATCTGTTCTTTTTAAAATAAAAAGTGAAAGTTAAAAGCTGACAGGGTCATGGGTAAGTGTTATTGAAAGTCACAGCCAGCAAGCAGTTTGCAGTTGGAAGAAAAAAGTTCTTTCCCTTCCTTTTCTGTAGTCAGTCATGGTATTGCTATTCTTCAGTGTTTTTTCTTTTCTTCCCATGCCCTTTAACCAGCACTGATGGTCTGTCTTGAAATAAAGTTCACCTCTCTTATTTTTAGATAAAAAGTATCATGATCCAAGGCTTGTTCTTAGACTAAAGAATTCTGCGATCTGGATTTTAAACCTCATATTTCTACTGACTCAACATGTGACTCATTTTTAATTCCCTCCCCTCTTTAAATTCCCAGTTTTAGAACAAGAAATAATGGATAACAACTCTCTGATAAAGTACTTTGAGACCTGTAAAGAGAAGGGGTTAAATATTTCTTCGAGGTATGTACCAGTATTGCAGTCCATAGGGAATCTAGAAGATAATCTGTGTGGAACATTCGAGAGGTCAAAGATCATTTAAAAAGTTGCAACCTGTTTTATAATAAAGGAAGTCTGCCAAATATAAAATGTGAAAGACCATATCGGATGAACATGCCTTCCCTCACTCTTACTGTTACTGGGGTGTTAATGCTAACACACCTAAACATCACATAGGATATTCACAGATGAAAGAAATAAATTGTAGAGTTCATAAGAAAAGAGAGACAGAGGGAAAGAGATCCAAATACTAAGAATACTAGGAAGAAGGTATGGACGTTTCCATTTTATTTCATCTTGATTTTTAGCTACTGTCCCAAGATCATGAAAATTTTACTGTGGACTGACCATTGTAGGAGATCCTAAGTTTTAGACCTGTACAGGGCTTGGGCAAACCAGTACTGCATTAGTAAATGCCAGTTTGCCAACTCCAATGTGTTATATGGAATTATGGATTTCAAGAAAAACTTATCTGGGAAAAAAATTTAGATTCATAATGAAATGTATGGTCAAAATGAAATAAAACCTCCGAATAGCTGACAAAAATGAAATGTAACCAGTCAGTTAAGGTACTTTCATGCTATAAGTGAGACCAAGTTTCAAAAGACTTGGACATCAATGTCACTTTCTCTCATTCCAGGATACTGACTTGGCCAAATAGCAATATGGTAAAGACAGATTTGTGTTCTGAAATCCAGTTTCACTGAAGAAAAGTTAAAATAATTTGTTTTCATTGTGCAGTGGGAAAGGACATTACTCTTTTTTTTTTTCCAAATTTCAGAAATTTTCTGATAATCAAAATACACTTCCCACCTTTCTTTCCCACGTTTATACCTTGTTTTGTACATCATTATTAAAAAGAGAGTTTGTCGTTATTCATTTATTTTCCCACAGATTGAGACTGACAATATTGGAATATGTATGCAAACTCCTTGCTATTGGCATGACATGAAAATGGAATATTGATATTTTATTCACAATTGTTTTCAGATCATCAGTTACATGTGTTTAGCATCCTTCTTTTTGATTGTAAAGTACCGTTCTTTTTAAAAGAACCATGCTGTTTCCTTCACAACTTTCTGCTTAACAAGGTTGCAAAGCATAATGTTACAGTTTGTTACTCTCCTGACAGATATAACTGCCAAAAAAGCCGTTCTCTCTTTCTGAAGATTCATTGGAGTGTCAGTCTTTATCCTCCGTTGTTCCTCTTTTCCATTTACATCACAAAATGAAATGATATTTACAGAAGAGAAATTATTGTTCACATTACAATTTAATTAATGTTGAATTAACAAGTAATTTTATTAACAAGCTTTGAATCAACATGTTTGTTGTGCCCTGGTGCAAATCTTCCAGAATTGATTAAAGCAAGCTAAGGATTAAGCTGGTGAATTATTGACAAGAAGAATGTCACCTTTATCTACAGGCAGGGATGTTTGTCTCAGCTGGAAAGTTCCCGGTGCATTTCACCTCTCTTTCCCCATTACCTTTCTGCTCATTTCCCCCATTTTCAGACAAAAAAAAAAAGTATTCATAATTTTGGGGATTATTTGGTGTAACTATAGGAGTGGGAGCCACATCTAGCTGTAGGATCACACCGTTTCTTGGGCTGATGGAAACAAAGTTTAGAACAAACAGAAAACCAAAGCAAACAATATAACAGAAAATACCTTTTTTAGAAAAAAAAAATTTTTATTCTCTTTTCCATGATGAGCTGCTTAAAAGCCAGCGGTACAAATGGGAAGTTTATTCCACCAGAAAACTTGACACAGAGTAAGTTGATGCTGTTTGGCTTCATTCAGCTAATACACATTACATTGTTTTATATAGCTCTGGTGGAGCATTGCTCCTGAACGGTGTGCTTTAGTAATATGTGCTGGTACATCACTTCATACACAGCAGTGGTGATTCTTCAAAATGCAGATCAGTCAGGAAAAAGTTTAATAACAGCATAGAGGAAAGTTGTTATAAGCTCCTATGAATCACAGCACTGGGTATCTTACATGTGATATATTTTGCAGTAATCAGTTTGACTGCACTTTGCACCGGGCAAGCTGATTTCCCATAGGCTGTGTTTCAAGGCAATATCCAATATAACCTGAACAAAAAGAAAAACAGATATGAAGGTCATTTCAAGCAGAGTAGGGAGAACTTGCAAAAATCTGCCAGCTGAGCAAGCTGACTTCTCCTTATAATTCACAAAATTAAGCTTCCTTGGCTGATGAGGATAGCTTGCTTAAATTTAAAATTTTCCTCTACTGAGAGACGAACAAATGTCTATACGTGAAAACCTATTTTCACATTTTCTCTATTCAAAAAAGTTCTTGCTACTATCAAAACACTGAAAATATATAAAGACAGGATTTAAAAGTGTCCTTTCTCCACTCATTTTTCAGTCACAGATTTACTGGAAATCCAGAATTCACGGCTATTCTGAAAGCAAAGCACAATATGGGAATGTTCAAAGAGTCTAGATGAATATCCTAAATGCTATGTTTCCTAACAATTTCTAATGATCACTATAATTGTGGAGCAGAAAATAAGACATAAATAGTTATGGACCCCTGGTATTATAATTAAAAGGAATGTAATTCCTATTCTTCTTTAATAAGAACAGGACCAGACCCCTTCTTTGAGGCAACAATCTATTTGCAACAACCAGATCTATACAGCAGGAATCAGCAGATGCCTCTGGTCTCCACAGAGTGTCACACCTTAAAAATTAAATTCTTATTTCAGCTATATAACTGTAAATGTGGCCAAGCAGTGCCCTCAATTTCACAAAAGTTTCCACAGAATAATCCTGTTTCAACTCTGCAATGTAGTCTGGCATCAAATTTATGAGAGTCTTTTTGTTCACTTTATTTTAAATATCTGATAAGCAAACTCTTGTATATCTGATGTCTGAGATCCAAAGATCTTTCAGAGGGGCACCAGACATCATCCAGGAATAATATTAGCTCTGAGGCTTGTAATCAAGAGCTGCTCATGAACATAACACCCGAGTAGTGATAAAATATGACAGCAGGGAGGAAGGATTCCAAATGACTTCACACTTCCCATCTTTACTATTATGCTTTGGAAACAAGACTACAGCCGTTTTTTTCCTCAGAGAATGTTTAAAGCGCTCAGTCAGGAAAATCAGATGGACAAGCAGACTCTCACTCCAGGGAGCTGTAACAATGAATTACTTCTGAAATCTTTTTGACAGAAAGAAAAATGTAGGCTTGTGCTGTGTTTTAGACCACTGAGTCCTCTACGTGGTTCATTTCTGCAGTGAAGGGTGTGAAGTGTTTGACCCTTGCTGTCTGTAAATCCAAACTATGCAGCAATGGCAATAGTCACCACCCACTGATCATGAGGTACACATGGTCCCACCTCTTAAGCCTGTCAAGGTCCCTCTGGATGGCATCACTTCCTTCCAACCCGTCGACCGCACCACACAGCTTGGCGTCATCAACAAACTTGCTGAGAGTGCACTCAATCTCACTGTCCATGTCACCAGCAAAGATGTTAAACAGGACCTGTCCCAGTACTGACCGCGGAGGAACACCACTCGTCACTGATCTCTACTTGGACATCAAGCTATTGACCGCAAAACTTTGACTGCAATCATCCAGCCAATTCCTTATCCACCAAGTGCTCCATCTGTCAAATCCACGTCTCTCCAATTTAGACACAAGGATGTTGTGTGGCAGAGTGTCAAATGTTTTATACAAGTCCAAGTAGTCCAGTCAAAACAGAGATCAGGTATTGTGTGTGAATATTGTCAGGGCCATTTATTCAGTACATTTGACAACTGAAAAAGGAAAAAATGAAATAAGAAAAAGGGAAAAAGGGAAAAAAGGGAAAAAGTGAAAAAGGGAGAAGGGGAGAAAGGGAGAAAGGGAGCAGGGGAGAAGGGAAAAGGAAAAGGAAAGGGAAAGGGAAAGGGAAAGGGAAAGGGAAAGGGAAAGGGAAAGGGAAAAAAAAAAGAAAATGG
>VWZZ01004267.1:261551-291043 GCA_013399095.1 Psophia crepitans | reverse complement strand
GGAAGGGAAAGGGAAAGGGAAAGGGAAAGGGAAAGGGAAAGGGAAAGGGAAAGGGAAAGGGAAAGGGAAAGGGAAAGGGAAAGGGAAAAGAAAAAAAACTTTCTTCTGATTGTTTCATAACTCTCAGAATAAAATGTCCAATTCTACAAATGTTGCTTTTGACCTGACTTTAAAAAAAGTCAACAATTATGATATTTTAAAATAAACTATATTAAAATCCTTAGTCTTTCACTCTTTTGAACCTTCTAAAATAAATGTACATTGCTCTCTGTGTTCCTGTTTACATCGTAAATGATTTTGCTCTTTGTGACAATGAGGACAAAGTTTTCATTTGTTTAGACTGTTGGAAATGGATGGTTTGTACTTCGTGAATACTACAGGGGAAAAAAAAGTTACACCTTAGAAAAACAAGTTTAACATACTTAATTTCAGAGGTGGACACACAAGGCTGTCCAAGCTTGCAAAGGACTAGCAAGTTACAGTATAGCTTGCTTACTGCCTTAGACTTCAGGGCACATTTATTCATTTCCCTCAGTTTTTGCCTCTACTGCAACTGAAATGTGTACAGTGTGTCAGGGGCACTTTATTCAACAGTTCTCTGCATTGGACTGACAGTCCTGACTCTCTAAGGTGACTTCTGCTCAGCGTGTCAGGACCTCAACCGCATCCTACATCTTATACATATAGGAGTGTTCAAGTGACAGTCACAAATGAGGAAGAATAGTCTTGAGGTAGGAGGAGAATGGAAGTTGTGTAGGGTCATCCTATTTTATCGTCAGATACAGCGACCTTATTTTGACTTTTAATGGACATATCTCAATAAAGTAGAAAAGCTGGTACACATTACATTTGTCGTCTTTTCTATGAAATACGTTTCTGGTTTTATCACCTTTAAAACCACTAATAAGATTTAGCACAAAAAGTTTGGGGTGGTGGAACAGAAGGCAGTATGGTCAATTATTAGCTTTCTAGCTAGTTGCTCAAAATATTTGATTCTTCCTGAACTATAATGACACGTGAGAACATATAAACTAAAATACTAGAAGACTTTACTCAGCTAGTTAAGCAGGAGTCAGCATCATTATTGACCTTAAGGTTATACAACTTGGAAACACATTCCTAACCTACAACTGGAGAGAAAGACATTGGAAAACTGAGAAATCTATGACTGTGAAAGCTGGCACAGTGGCAAAGCATGGGGTTTATGCACAGCACTAAAATATTTCAGTACTTTTTTAACTTTCCAAAGAACAAGCTATATTTTATCTCTTTCTCTGTAGTTACATGCGCATCTGCTTGAAACATATTTTCCATCTGTCTCCTGAAAAAAAGGCATTCTATAGAGTGAGAAATTTAGATTTGATCATGCAACTAGACTCAAAGAGACTTGCAAGTTTTCCTGATTACAAGTCCTTTCGTAATTTTCTTACCAACACTGTATTTTGAAATAAATAGTACTTTGCGCTTTTATGGTGCAAAGAAAAAAAAATTTGAATGTCAGACAGACACTTCAGCAAAGACGTGCAATATGAGACAATTACGGAGCTAATACTCTACAGTTTTACTTTGCTAATTAAAATGAGAATAATGCAATAATTAAATTAAGGTCTCAGTTAAAATTGAGTCAATATACCAGTAGATAGAATGATTAAGTCACCAAATTAATACAGTGAGTAATCAGATCAAATTAACAGACTGACACCACAATGAATTATTACATAGTGGTCTTTTCTGTGAAGATTTTAAGGAGAATATACCTCCTCAGTGAAAATCAGATTGTTTTTTTTCCCCCAAAAGCTGAAAAGAAGATTGGAGAGGGTGATTTATAGGAGTTTTTGCCAAGAAAATGTGCTCAACCTCTTGGCTGAGGTAAGAGCTATCAGAATAACAATCAACAAAAATACTCTTTGATAAGATATCTAATGACCAAATGGACACATTTTTTTCCATACTTGCATTGTTAAGGGCAATTACCACACTGCTTTCACCATTTTAAAAATATCCTGGACTTTTTAATATCAAAGAATTGAAGACCCAATATGAGCTTGTAAGTCATTCTAATGTCTGTTGACAAAACATGAGCTGTTTTACATTTATTAGAATTCTACTCATAATTAAGCAATTGTCCCAGCTGTACTCAAATTTCTACTTAAATTCTTCATATGATTGAGCATCTTAGTTCTTCAAATGGTGTATCTTTTGTTAATTCCAGGCAAATATTCCCAGGAGTCCCAGTTTGTGGTAAAAATCCAGTTATTTAGTTTTCTAATTCAGAGACATTGTTTATTTCAAAGCACTTCCTCTTCAAGTAGTTATTTTCTTCAGTTAAATCATGAGATGAGAAACCCTGCTGCTCTTGCTGCCTGAAGGTCAAAGGGTTGTGTGGGAGAGAATTTACCATGGAAGAAACAATCCAGCTTTACCTGGGTGACAGCAATTATGCAGAACGACAAAAGGAGAAGTTAAATTACAAGATGAGAACTCTAATGCATTCTCCCCAGGGTCTGCCACTCACTCAGCCATGAGAAAAAACAATGCCAGACTTCATTTTAGCAGTTACGTCTCTATAACGCTGAAATAGTAAAGCCTATCATACTCACAGCGTACTTTGTTGTTTTACTTCCCGGGTGTCTGCTCTTCAGGTTGCCTCCTCTTAGGTTGTCATTCCTTGGAAGAAAACAAAGAACATAAGTAGCCCAATCAATTTTTAATTTAAGAGTCCACATGAATAGATAGTGAAGTCATAACTTTCTCCCAAAGGCCAAACCTGGGCACTGGTTTAACCTGCAGTGAAGGAAAAAATGTGGGAAAACATATGGAACCACATTCACAGTATATTAATATCCAAATCAAGAAATAGAAATGTCACTGGGGAGAGGATTATGGAGGGCATGGACTCCTCAACCCTCACAATGGGAGAGGTGCAGCAGGGAGGACAACACGTTGTCTTGATTTGGGTTGGCGCTTCAGGAGGAAATACTTGGAAGAGGTACTCACTCACACACATTCCCCACAGTCATTTCCAGTAAGTCTTGAATGTAACTGTGAAGTGAACTACAAATGAAAAATAAAAGCACCTTTACCTCTTTCATGTTGTGCATGAAAGATATCCAAAGGTGGAATTTATTTATTTTCTTAGGTCATTTGAATTATTTTTTCTCACACTCAGGCATCTTAGATAGTTTAAAATGTAGGTAATTGTTAACATATATCTCAAGTCACCCCCAGGAGTGTATTTTAAGCACTCAAGAAATATTAATTAATATCGCATGCGAGAGTATTAACAATCATTATTCCCAAGTTTGAAAACGTGAGACTCAGAAAGATCAAGACATTTCCCACAAAATATGCTGTTTCCATGAAATAAACGTCAGTGCCCCATGAAAGAAACTGAAGTGTTCTGATGCCCAATCTTGTCTCCAAACAACAACAAAAGCCCAATCATTTTCTGAACATCACATTACACAATTACTCAGGCAATTACTTTATCTCTATATTAACAATTATTGACTGAAGAACAGACTAAAGACAATAGGAAATCTAAGAAAAAGAACTTCCAGACATTTATCTGGCTGTTAAACAGTGGTTTATTTTTTAAGGCAATGATTTGTTTCTATTGTCAGATAAACAAGAAGATGCAAATATGGACATAAATCCCCTATCACAGCATGTATTTAGATAGTTAATCATCTATAAAATTCTTCTATAAAATATACCTCTGAAAAGCATTTTTCCTTAGTAAGTAATTAAGTAATACTGCATAGTGGATAACATTAAAATTTCAACTCAATTTAGATTACCTTTTTTTAACAAAGAGTTTTCCCTATACATATTAATACGTACAGAAATACATACATTAGTATTTTAGTACCAGAGGAACTTCAAAGGGCTAATACTCTGGGACTTAGCAATTTTATGTTTCACTGTTGGTGGTTTATTTTTTGATTTTGGGTTGTTTTTTGTTTGGTTTTTTTTTATTCTATAGATAAATATTTATATTGATTACATGGATTAAAAAAAAAGTATACCGTAAATCCTATATTTCGATCCATTTTTTTTTATATTTTGGGGGTTGTCTTCTGATGACTACTATTAAAGTGCATGTTTGACTTATTACTTGTGAAAATGGAAAGCAAGTCTTTTTCTTAAGGACATTTGCTCTGTCCTGTTATAAGTGGTAAGTTAAATGCAGCCCAGTGGTATAAACATGCAGCCTTATTTGAGGTCTGATCAAAAGACAATGAAGAGTTCAGTTGGTTTCCTTCAAGTTTTGCAGGAAGCTCTTCAAAAAGCACATGCTTCCTGTAATTACACTGTATGAAAAAACCCTCCCCTATAACATATTACGTCTCAGTTAAATTTCTAACATTCTTCTAAATTTTACTTTCTTTGTAACATCATGCACATTTTACACAGCTAAGAAATATTTTTGTTTTATTATTCTTCCTGGTTCCACTACTTATTTTCAGCAAATGGAATAGGGTATTTTATGTAGATTTACTTTTTTTCTCTACTTTCCTGCTCTCTTTTGCTCCTTAGGTGGTTAAATATGGAGATTGGAAACTCTTCATGCTTTCATTCTCAAATAGAAGCTTTTCCTAATGACATTTGCACCTGTGTCATGAGCCATTAGAGAAATCCTGACCACAAACATCAATAATCTGAAAGGCAAGCAGAAAACACCTGAGGCAATGCCACATTCTTAGACTTCATTAGAAACATGTTTAGACCTTCCAGTGAATGCCTCAGAGGGAATGAAAAAAGGTTTTCTCAATGTTTTGCAATACACTTTGCATTTAAGAAAGGCATTTATGCCTGTGTTCTATGCATACATATGTCCACATTTGAATTGTTACTTAGAGAGGTACCATATCCATGACATCTTAAAATTTTCTAGTCACCTAATGCTCTGGGGGATTTGCCAGCACCTGGCAGTAGCACTCCTGACATTCAGTGGCATCCTCAAGTCCAAGCCTGCTGGTGGAGCAAGACACACTCAAGAGCACATAGTCCATGGTCCTAGTAGCTACTAACTCTGGAAATCATTTAACTTAACAATTTAGTTTGGTGTATCGCCGGGACTCAGACTGTGTCATTAAGATGTTTAAGTTACCATGTGCATAGTAGAAATGTTCTTTCTGGAACCCATATGGTTCTGGTAAACACAACAGCACAATCAAGTTATTGGGCTTTTTCTGTAACAGCTGCACCGCATTACTAATCTTTCTCCCACTTTACCCTCTGAGCAGTATAAAACAATGGGTCATTTCTTCAAGCAGACGTAAACTAATGTTTACCATTGATTTAATGAACACAGAGCAAAACAGTAGAACCAAACAGATGAACACAAAGGATGTGGTGTATGCCCTATTTTATAAGTTATCTTACTGCAGGAACAGTCTCATCATTCCAATCTCAGCAAAGAATTGTAGTATTTTCTTCAAAGTTGTACTGTTCTGCTGAGAAAAAAATGGATAAATATTATAGCTCAAAAGCAATCTCTCAATATTTCTCATGTCTGGAAGAAAACCATAAAAACAAAACAAAAGAAAAAAAAATATGTTCCAGCTGCTGTTTGCTCAAAAGTCTACATTTATGGGAAAATTTATACTCATGACTGTAAGGATCCAGTATAGGATACCCATCCCTCTATTGTCCCTATACTTTCAACAGAGCAGGAGAGATATTTCTCCAGGGAACAAATAATTTCTAAACTGAACTGCTGTTCTGAATCATCCTCTGGAAGACATATAAGTGCACAAATATTTTTGGTCCCTACGATTTCCCCTTCTCCACCTATAATATATGAAAACTATGGGACATACTCTCTGAACTGACACCTGAATTAGATGTCTAAAGGGCAAAGTAGGTGGAATATCCTGTTGTGTAGGTGGTTACTACACCTGGAAAGTCCCCATATATTGGACATTACAGTTGGAGATTTTTAAAAATATCATTTAGGTAAATAATTTCAGGTCATTTATGAAAATGTTATTTTCTTGTTGCAACTTTTAAGAATTTTTATATGTGTAATTGAGTGAGAAAGAGGTTACAAATCAAAAGCCGTGACTTGGAAAATGAAGGGGAGAATATTTTAGCCTGTATGTAATAATGTAAATTGGTTTTGGTTTGTGATCTTTTTTTAGAGATAGCATTCACAACTACCTTTTTCCTTGAAGGCACATTTTTATAATTATTATGTTTGTAATAAAGATATGCACAGCAAGCACTTTCAGTGATACATTGGACAGGAGAAAATCATCTTTGCAAGGATATTTGCTTTCCCTGAAACAGCTAAGACTGTGTAAATATTTAACTATAATTATGCTAAAGCACTATTCTTTTATGCCACAGTCACTCACAAAATACAATCCTATAAATGCCTTTCTCAAGATTTGTTACATGCTGGCTTTTGGTCTTATGGGAACAAATCTCTCTCACTGCTATTGATCTGTTCTTTAAATTATTCTCCCATGAGGCTTTCAGCTAAGAGCATCTTTTCCTTGAATCTCTTTGTATTTTTAATTGGCTTATGTTTGTTTAAACAAAATCACACCAGTGCCTTAGGCTGCAGCCGTCGACTCATTGCATTCAAAACCAGACACTGTACTCTAGCAGCCTTCACTTCTGTCCTCTACTGGACTCATCTCTTTGGGGATGAAATCTGTCACAAGGAGAAAAAAAAAAGGCATACAAAATTGCCTTTGGACTGGGTTGCTAGGGACATAGCTGGGATTTGCATAATGCTGTTAGAGTCCTGAAGATGAAAGGAAGGGTAGATTGTGCCATTTGTTTGCAAGCCCTGGTTAGCGGGTGGTGAGGAGACACTACCCCAGGAGGAGCACTGGAGAGATGGTGCCTCGGGCAGGCCCCAGACCTTCCTTCCCTCTTGGTCCCCCGGTTGTGGAGAGAGGCGCTGCGCAGTCTGGGCCTGTCTCTCCCATGGCAGTGAGGGCTCTCGCATGTCACCCATCCTGCTCCCCTAGGTGAAGTGAGACTGTCAGTGCTGCAGACTCAGCTGTTCCCTGAACATCGCCCAGCAGCAGATACTGGAGTGAGTGGTTCCCAAGCTCCCCTCGCTGAAGGGAGCCCAGGAACCGCTATTGTGTGCTGCCCTTGCGCCACTGTGCAAAGAGGAAAAGGTTCTTATTTCCCCTCTACCCCTCCTTGGCTGAGCAAAGAGGGTTCAGAGCCAGAACCCAAAATAACGTAGACAGTATGGGTGATGAAAGCAATAAAGAAAAGCATTTCTTGTCATTCAATTTTATTCTTGTGCACTTTGATCCCAGCTTATTTTTGAATAGTGTGAAGTGAGGCATATTCAAGGGTTTTTAACTTTATCCTGCTTTTTTAACAGTTTCCAGTCAATTACAATCTGCTAAAGCACTTTTCTTCAGTGGCATAAATACAAGAGGAAGGAAATAAAGTTCTGCACATATTCTGTTATGTTTCAGTTTAATTCAGTATGCAGCCAAGTCTTCACAGGCCACATGGGCATGCTAACTGTACAGTCAGACTTGGGCTGTATAACCCCCCTCCATGCAATACAGCCTCACACAGCATTGCCTTCATGTCACAGTGTTTCTGGAAAGAATTAGTCCCTAAAACCCCTTGCTCCTGAGCATATGTCTCTAGCGCAGATGCTCTTTCTCTGGCCTCATGATCCTATCCCCTCCATGCAGTGTGGATACTTCACAGTGGGCAAGGTATTGTAGGAGGGACATCTACTTCCACACATCTCCTGATCAAAACTTATCTGACCCCTTGAGCACCCACTCACTTAGTAACTTGCAAGCAGATGGACATACAACTAGAGAAAGTAGTATTTTTCAAGGAAAAAAGAAAGGACACCCAGCATACACTTCTAGAAGGCACACACTTCTTGCATGGTGTTCAAGGACCAAAATACAGCGCTGGTGATCTATGTAATCTGAATCAACAATGTTTATGGCAAGGTTCCAGATCCTCCGTGGTACCAATCTCTTGGTTAGCTCCATTCAGCCCAACCTTAAAAATGCCCAAGCTACCCTCCCTTATATGAACATACCAGTATCATCTCAGATAGTTAAGCTTATGCAAAAGCATGAGAGATACCAAGCTGCTAGATCAGGGGAAGAGACGTTGCTGGGCTATGTGAGTGGAGCACTGCACTGTAATTTCCCACTATGAGATATATACAATCAGCGTCATAATGTTATCAGTCGCTAAATGAGCAGTGAACAAGGCAACTGCGAAATTGTTACTCAGTGAAGCCCGTAGTAGTAGAAGCAAACAGCACTCAAACTGCCAGATTGACTTACAGTAACAAAAGGAAAGTACTTCCTTGTGCAGCCAGTGGTGAACCTGTAGAAGATGCTTCCACAGCAGGTTGCGGAAGGAGTTCAAACCAAAACAACAGAGAGACACTAAAGCAAAAAGAAAGTATCCTTTATGGTCCTTAACCCACCAGATGTGGGGTGCTGGGGTGTGGGTGCTGGGACAGGAAGGGAAGAGTGCAATGCAGAGGGTAGCGAGACTCACGTGCTTCCCCCAAACAGAGTTGGCTGCTGCCATGAATGGAGACGGAGCACTGAGCTACACAGACTGCTGCTGTAACCCAGCAGGGCATTTCGTCTGTTCTCATATCCTTAGGTCATACCTGCAAGCAGCAAATAGTATTAATCTTTCCCTTGCAATCATACCTGAAATATCCAAATAGAGCCTACTGGAGTTAGACACTACTACACAAGTGTGAAACTCAGACCGGCCCTGTAAACTGGGGAGTTTATAGTCTAAATTCTGAAACATTGCCATAACCCAAACCATTCAGAGGAAATACTAAAACTTTGGAATGTGTGCAGATCAGTCAGGTTTGCAGGCATGCAGGGATGACAAAAGTACTTTTCACAATTCACACAAACCACAAATAGTGATGCAAATTCACCATCAAAAGCAAAATTAAATGGAACAGGTTGACAGACATTTAAGTTTAAGAAAAAAAATGGAATTCCTTTGGTAAGGTGTGTTGCAAGCTATGATAATTGAATTAAATCACACAAATCAACAATACCCTTAGAGAATTACATTCAAAGATACTTGTTTCTTACGTGCTCAGGTAACATGAAGAATTAATAGTTTTGCATTTCCCATTTACTCATGTCAGATTCAAAAGCAGGATAAACAGATGATCCTTAATACTTTCCAATTAACAATATGCAGTATAAAAAATAATTATGTTAGAACCCTAGGCATAAAAATATCTGATGCAAACCCTGCTCATTATTATTTTGATCTCAGAATCTTTTGTCTTCCTTCCTCACAAGCCATACTTTAAATAAAACCATTTCAAGCTTTTGTGCTGGAATCTGTTTTTACAATGGTAGTGGTAGTGGCTCCCAAGATGCAAAATCATGTATGATATTTGAAAGAAGCAGCCAGGAGGAGACCATTCCATAGTTTAACTTGCAAAGGAAGTGGCAAATACGACTAATTCAAAGTAAAGTCTGAATTCAGGTAAAAGTTTGAAACTTACAACGTCACCTCACTCCACTTCATTACACTGTTTCCAGGATTCCTTGGTTGCAGAACTGGCTATGGGATGGGTTACTAAGTGTCACTTCTTCCTTTAAAGAAATTAACAAGCCTGATCATTTAAAAGTTAAAAAAAGAAAAAAAGACTACTGGAAAAGAATATGAAAAATATTTAGTGTTGTCATCTTAAAAAACATATAGATGGCACTGAAAATACCTATAGCTCTGAAAGGGTCTGACTACTAGTATTGCTGCCATCGTATTTTTCCTTATTTATTCTCTAACAAAATGGTTTCTAATGCACCTATCAACAATAAAAACACCCAATTCCTAATGATACTTTTTACATATATTAATATAAGTGAAATATACAGAGATATTACAGAAGTGACGGCTTTGGAAGTGCTTTAGTCAGGCTTAAAAAGCAGTGTCGCTTATCACTTGATGGCTATTGAGCTGGACGCAGACACTTACAGTGACAAGCAGCTGCCCGGGGCCATGGCTGCCTCCCAGCCCAGTGACACAGAGGACACACGCCACAAGAAGAAGCAGCAATGCAAGGGAAAGAAAAAGGAAGCCCTCTGGTAAATCTGTCACTGACCATTGCCATGTCCTGTGCATGTTATTCTCCCCTACCTAGCTTTAATTCCTTCTCCGGTTTCCGTTCTTATCTATACTGATGTTTACCCTTTGAATTTCACTCTTTGAGATCAATGGGAGTTGATGTAAGAAGGCATAGCAATGTGATGAAAATGTGGTGGCCCTAAAAAGCAAACAGCTGATATCATAAATCATATTGGAAGTTCAGTAGGCTAACAAACTCAGCTGATATGCGGTATGAGCAAAGGAGCTTAAGCTTCGAACAACTTCTTCATGACCGTGTGCTTATATTTGGCATTATCTTAAGCAACTGACTGAATCAAGACCAGCGTGTCTTTAATACGCTGAGCTCCAGAGACCACAAAATCTGTCTGAAACAATGGCAAAGGATTACGAAGGTAAGCTAAGGAATCAGACCTGCAAATTACTATCACACACTTTACTATTAATTCAGTGTCATCCAATGCACACCCAGCGTTGCAACTTATACTCCACTTTCTTTTTACTCCACCTTTTGCATTTGCTCCTTACTAGCTTTTGCATCCATCTTGCATAGGCCAAGTGGATTTTTGGTGTAATACTTGGCTGCTAAAACTGCATGCATGCCAGAACATGACTAAAAGAACTATGGCAAGCTGACTGCCGTTGCAAATATCTATTTGCAACAAAGAAGTCCTGGTCAAGAAGGTTTCCATGCACCTAGCCTGCATTCTTATTATTTATTATTTTCACATCTAATATAATTTAACTTCAACATGGGTAATAGCTAAAATTTGACTAACTCCTAATTTAGAGAAAATTCTTTCTCTCACTAGGATCTAATGTTTTCATCTTTTCTGTTCATGAGTGACATTTTTAAATAAATACAATGAAAGTAATGTAAACAAAGATCACCATTTTAACCAGAATTACATTCAAAAATGAATGGATATAAAATATGAGCAGAAGCTAAACAGATTCCTCATGGAAAATTTAGAATTAATAAGCATTGTGAAAATTTGGACTAAAGACACAATCGTTTCTAGAGGAAAGAAAATAAATATATCCCCCATTGAAGCCAATGCAGATAAAATCCTTTTCTTGTTTCAGATCACTATTCAGTTGTAAATGCATGCAATATTTTTCCTCTCAATCAAGTATTTTTCTTCCCTGGAACAAAGTTTTTATTTTGCTTGAGAAGTGTAAGAGAGTTAAGTAGCAGCAACCCACAGTACCAAAGTCTTATGGCTACATATATCATGGACATTTAGAAAAACAATCTCATCTATTCCGTTCTGTGAAAATTATTACCTTGTGAACCAAGGCATCTGTGGAAACCAAGGAATCTGAGATAAACCAAATCAGAGTAAAAATTAAAAAAAAAAAAAAGATAAATAAAATAAAATCAGTTGTTAAGATTGAGTACTGTCCAATTCAACATGTATAACAAGTCTTTCAACTCAAATGAAATTATAGTCAGTGGTCATCATCTAGTTTATATTTTCCTAACTCTTGCTTTGAAGTGGTTTCAATTACATGCTCTTACTAAAAGCGAGTTTTAAACACTTTCTTGTTATGTCTGCTGTAAAAGAAAAGCAGATGGAAACTTAATGTTTAAAGATAACCAAAGAGGAATATTTGTATAGAGGATTATTTTTTCTTAATGGTTAATTAAACCTATTGAAAGTGCTAAGGAAGTCAGACGTCATTCTTGGGTTCATATTCACATCTCTTTGTTAGAGTTTCTAGAGGTCTGATAACTGGATTCAATCACTAAGAGCAGAACTCGCTAATGGTGTGAAGGATGCTGCAGGCTCAAATCTTGCAGGGGATTTACACAAGGAAGCAGCATCATAGGGAAGACCTATGCCTTCTCTGCGTGTCATTTAAAGGAGCTCCTCTTTGTTCTACTGGAGTTTGCACCAGGATCTGGGGATGCAGTGGTACCCTGTATTCTGGAGGATGCTCTGCAACTGTCATGAAGGGAATAAATGTTCCGGGCAGCACAGCTGTCCTGCACTGTGTGGGTCGTGGGTCCTCAGTTACAGACCAGCTGTGGCCGCATGGAGCACAGACACAGAATAATGCAGTGGCTGAGGGAGAAGGTGGAAAAGGGGGGGTGGGGGAGGGTGGGGTGTGAAGGACACAGAGTGCCAAGGGCAGAAGATTTTAGGGTGAACTATAAGGTAGAGAGCAACTGTAGGCAATTTGCAGCTTAAGAGTTCATTCAGGAGGAGAAGTAAAAACCTTTAGACAAGCTCAGATAAGAGAATTATGTCTAAGCTGAGGAAGTGAGTTTATTCCAGATGTGTTTGACAGCATGAGAACAGAAGTGGAAGTAGTGCTTTTGGTAAGGAGCCAGTACTGGGGATTAGTCAGGTGGAGAGCACTGAGAGGGGAGTGAGGAGCTGAGAGCACAAGGGTGGGAAGAATTGAAAATACAGGCTCTGGCATCAAGCAAAGGGAATGAAAACAAAGAGGGAAGGAAAGGAATTAGAGAAGCAGAGAAATCAAAGGGAGGTTTAAGAGCAAAGCCAGCTTCGGTAGAGATCACAAGGAAAGAATAAAACTGAGAAGGAAGGGAGAATAAGAGCTACTGAGGGAGGGATGCTGGTCGTTATGGGGAGGAAATAAAGGGACTGGAGATAATTTGGGACTAGATTTCAACGAGTGAAGATGAATCTCTCGGACTTTCCCACGTTATGCCCTGCGGAAAGGGTTTTACGATCACTGTTGATCTGTCCATATATGCAGTCAGTTCTGCCGGTCTATCGGATTTTGGATTCTTTTTTCCTTCCCTTTTCTCTCTCAAGCCTACTGTTTAAGGCCTTTGTTTTTATAACAGTGCCATTCTCTTATGTACAGTCTTCCTTGTTCCTACTTTTTAGCATATGGTCAATACACTGTATTGTTTGCATTTTTGCTGCAGCATGTTTCTACAGAGGAGTCCCTGAGAGCGGGTTAGAGGAGCTGCAAGCTCTCTGCCACGGGAAAGTTCTGTGATCAGAGTTATTTCTTAAGGCAGAGGTGGCTGACCTGGGCAATGAAATACATATGTAGTTCATAAAACAGAAGGTGATATGTCATCTGAATACCTTTGTAAAAGGTTGTTGAATTTAGTACACTCATGTACCGACATCCATGTCCATCTTCAAACAGATGACAAGACTATATTCTAAGTATGTGTCCATCAGCCTGTTTGCCTGTGCATGCAATATACAGCGTATAAACATACGGTAAGTATATTACACTTCAAGCAGATCTAAACTAGAGGCAGCAATTGCTTTTCCACAGAGAAACAAACACTCTGGGCTGAGATTGAACACTTTTACTCAGCAGAAAAATGATAGTAATATTCAAATAAGATTCTGGTGTCAGAAGAAGGGATAATGCACCCTCAGCTTAGTATTTGGACACCTTGATGTTTGCACAGAAACATTAAAAACGTGGGAGACTGAATCCCAGGAAAGGTGTAAGTCTCAGCGCTCATTGGTTTAGACAGCTGTTGACATCAAATATAAAATAGCTTGTGAGCCCTCTGGTGGTATTTATTTTTTTCTTTCTCAGATGTTAGCAGAATCCTGCCATAGCAACAACATGTAAATGTACTTGGATATATATGCAGAGGTGTGTAAGTATTGCTGTGCATATCAACATACATATGCATACATATAAATACAAATACATATACACACATAAATATAAATATAAAGGATTAATTAATGCAGAGAAGAGAACCTTGGTACATTGTGAGAGTCACTTCCAGAGCAAAAGAAAGAAATCACCTGCCGTCATGACTGAGTATTTATGTGTAAGTGTCCCACTCACACATGGCAGTACTAGCACTATCCATCTGAAAGAGGGAATATAATTGCACACTAGCAACACTATTATAAGAAATTCAGAAAGATTTTTGCCTTTCCACATCACAAGCTCCATCTATAACACAGACCTGTCAAAAGCGATCCCAAGGAACAAAGTATAAAATTAACTCCTTATCAGGGTCCACCTGGATTTGACAAATATAAATCCTTAAAATTTAAACGAATTAGAAATATTTTATAATTGCTCTAGATCACAGTAGGTACGTGCTTAACTTAGTGATAATAACAGTTAGGAACAAAAGGCATTTTCCTTTGGGTTTTTGTTTTTATAATGCAAAACTGAAACGTACCAAAAAATCCTTTCCTATATTGAAGAATTTCATATTATCATCATGCTACAAAATCTGGATGTTGTAACCTTAAGAATAAGAAATAAACCAGAACCTAATGGAATAACATGTTGTTCTGAAATTTGTCTCCAGCAAATGTCAGTTAATAGAATTCCATGCTTGCTACAGTAATTCATTATTAAATTGCCATTATCATCCCTTTACATAACTTGTGGGCCAGGATTTACATTTTAGGTGTTACTCTTTGACAAGGATAATAACCAAGTTTCATTTTCAGAGTCGTCTTTGTTATAAGTGGGGATTCCTGGTTTAAATTTAAATGTTGAACCATAATATTTCAACAATTACTATCGACAGTAGATGTAGAAACTCTGCCTTCAGGGCATTTTCATAATCCCTCTCTTTTCATTGTATTTAAGCATCATTTATCTTTAGGAGGATCTTCAAGTGGTAAGAGTTTTCAAATTCTTTCATATTTTCACCTCATTACAAAAAACCCAACACATTCATCAAAAAACAGGTGACTAAAGAGTATAACTGAGTTCTTACATACACTTAGGATTTGAAGGGATTCTCACTGCCATCGTCTTTCATTTATGGCTTCATTTATAGGATCTGGAATAAAGTGCCATACTTAAAAATTGACAAACTTGCTTGACTTTAATCATCCACTTCCTATTGTCCAGTGCAGGTGTTCCATTTTCTGGCACGGAGAGGTTTGAAATGTCAGCGCTGTGCATTTCCTTCAATGCTCCACTATGTTTCATGTCAGCTGGGAGTCAGGAGTGGTGAGTAGTTACACCTCCCCAGAGAGCTCTAGGAAAAAGTGACATCTCATGAGGATGCCTCTGAACTTCTGGAGTGCATTGTGCTGTGGTGCAGCTGTGCTTTTTCTGTTTCTTTGGATAGGAAGAAAATAAATTTATTCCTGGAATTGCAATGCCTTTGGAGCTCCCGTTCTGCTCTAGCAGGGAATATTTTGTATCAGACCATCACTGGAGGCAGCCCCCTATTCCTACCCACGCTCTACGCTGTTTACGGTGTGCCATTGCTCCTGCATACAGGGGGTTGTAATTGCAAAATTAATCCAAAGAAGTTTTACTATTGGAATATACGATACTGAAATCAATATTTCTGGATGCCATTTTTAGCCTTTTCAATGTGTTGATTAGTGTCTTTGGGAAATCATTAGTCACTGATCCAAATGTTTCAGTGGATTTCATTTCACTGTCTTTAGACCCTGTGCATTAATCATTGTATGTACAAAACAAGTTTAATAAGACCTGGATTATCTCCCAAAAATATACTGTGAAGTTTGTATCACTGTTCTTTCCGAGCACCAAGTCTTTTGTTAGTCAAGTATTAACCAGAAAGGCAAAATTTGACTGCAGTCATGACAACTCACACAGGGCACATCTATGTTGAGCAATAAAGTTAGAAGAATCCTAGAACAGTAGTGAAAGACATGACCTTTGAATTTGAATATTTGACAGATGATTTCACTGAGCTCATGTCTCCACCATTCTTTATGCAAGGATAATTCTGTCCGATTGAGTTTAAAAAACCCCACACCTATCTTCTCAGCCCTACCTCATACCACCTAAATATATGAGAGTTGAAAATGTTAAAACTTAAGAAGTATACTGAAATCATTGAGCAAATTTCATGGAAATACTATCCAAATAACCAGTGTACTGTATGTGACTTGCTCACAAATGATTTAGAGTTATTTGGAAAACCATTTGTGAAATAAATAGACATGGGCTTAATTTAGTAAAGTAGTCATTTGTCTCCCACAACTCCAAATTGGAAATCAAAATATAATAAAATTTAAAATGGTTATTAAACCCAGATGGATCTTCAAATGAAAGCAAGACCTTTGGTAATGACAGCCTTTAAAGGGCACTTTCAACTTAAAAAACATAAAGCAACTGAAATGTTTTATCTCCTTTTGTTGCAAGTAACCATTATATTAACTTTTAAAATACAAACCAAATAGGTTTTCTTAATTTTCCTATCATTTTCTTCTTTGTAAATTTTTTAATAGTCATTTTTACTGTATCTTCTCTACAGTAAGTTAACATTATTTTATTTTATTTTCCTAATTTCACATTCTACTTACTGAGATCCAGTGGGACTTACATAAACACTTTAATATATGTACAAAGGTGCCTAATGGGACTTAAGCCCATCATTATTTTGTTTAAAAAAGAAAATGTCCTATAGAGGCGCAGAGTTTAAATTTTACCAAATAATTTCATTTGTCCCTCTGTAATTACAGAGCTGCAGCAATATTCTCTGCAACAACCTTAAAAGATAGTTATTGCAGGTATTAATTCCTTCTTGGGATATGCAAGATACTTTAATCTACAGTTAAATTCTACAGAAAAGTGTTCTCTAATAACTTGTTTTTATGAGATAACATTGTTACGCTTATTTGTTGTGATATTTGTAGTGAGTTGTGTGCTGTTGGAAGACCACGCTTAACATTTTGCTTTCATATGACACCGCATCTGTATCCATAACACAAAGTGACAGAAAACAAATCAGGGACAGTGATACGGGTGGAGATGGCACAATATAAACAGCTTTTGAAAACATATAGTGTTTTATTTGTGTGCATTGCATTCTTAATGGAAACGTTCATGGGCTGGGTTGTTATAAAATCATTGTAACATCCAGAAGTCCTCCATAGCAAATGAATTAGCACTGCTGAAGATCAGATCACCTCCACACACAAAGAAACCATCAAAACCTTCCCTTTGATATTTTAACATAGAAGCCTCTAGGTTTGTCCTGAATTACAGCACTTGGTGTTTTGTCATTTCAGGAACTGTAGAGGTGCACGAGATTATCACAAACAGCCACATCACATCAGTCCTTCCTGTTCATTTGTTGGGATAGTACTCCAGTAAAGAAGTCACAACTGGCACTTGCTGGGAAATTATATATATTATCCCCAAATGAAATTTCAGAAGCCAAAAAAGAAAGACACATAAAGGTCAGGCAGATTGAACTTTCTCCCTGCCACATCACTCATCAAAATTCATTCTTTCTTTATGTACGTATTTATATTCCTAGCAGTAGAGGAACATATTAGTTACCCAGAACATCTATTTTGGTTCCTACCTTGTCTAGCTGAGGAAGAGTTTGAGCCACATGTGGTAGACCACATCCTTTCTCTTATGCTAGCAGTATGACAAAGGAGCACATCTGGATTCAAAATTTCATTTTCACCCTCAACATTTTTGTATTAACACACTGTCATACTTAATATAAATTGGAAAACACTTAGTCCTGTAGCACTTGATTTTCTGGAAGAAGACAAAGCGTGACATTGTGGAGTCCATAAACAGCAGGGGGTATAATTCATAGTAAAACTATATAATATGTTCCATATACATTGCAGCTGTTGATAGATTTTATTACATTTCAGTTAAGGGCCTTATTACATTTGCAGGCAAGATTTATTATATTTGGTTGTATTATTTCTAAAGTTCAGGATATTTTCACATTTGTAGCTGGCTTATTTCATCTATGATCACTGAGTTTACATCATAACCTTGTTATAACTGTAGGTTATGAATAATGTCACCTGTTGTTATGACGCTTGCAGTCAGTTTTCATTACAACTGTTCCTAATACTTCACAATATTTTACAGGTGCTGGGTATTACATTGCGGTTTTTAAAGATATATTTTGAAGTCAACGGAACATAAAAGGGTAATCTCTGAAGTAAAGGCTCCTGCAGCACAGAAATGAGGAAGCTAGTCAGCAGCATGAAAAGAGAGGTGGGAGATTCCTATTTACTCACATAAAGATTACATAACTACATGCTTAGAAACTGGAAAGTACTTCTAATTTCAGAGATTTCAGGTATAATAATTTAACATAAAGAATAGTATCATATTCTAGAAATAAGAACCACTTACTTTCTTTTAATCTTTCTTTGTTCCTAGAAGTCAAAAGTTCACCCATACCTCAGTGTCCCATGGCCTTGGTGTGGTGAAGACGTGCTGGTTTTTTTGGAACACCACGTGAATGTGGCTGATGTTGTAGCTTTTTTTTACACCCATCTTTACTTAGCAGGTGATTTTTTGCCTTCTAGCACTAAACAAACACTGTGTTATTCTGAAATCCTTTCTTTCATCCTGTGTCACAGCTCTTTCCCCCCTCTTAAATCCACAAATTTTAATGGAAAAACCCCACTTCATAAATGAAAGTGTGATGACTAGTGAAAAACACTGAACTAGCTGCCCTAAACCTAACTTCTGATTAATTTAAATAATTAAAACACATTTGCATTGTTGCAGTATAAAATAAAGATTCAGAGAATCCAAGCCCCTTTCCTCTGGATACTCATTTATATACTAAGACAGTTTCTCTATCCTTCATAATTTCATCTATGCTAAGATGGAAACGTTTGCCACAAAAGGAGGAAATGAAAGGTCATGTTGATTTCATAAAAAATCTTCAGTAGTTTAACAAGATTGTAATTGTGTAGTTTCAAAAAAGCAGTGAGTTTCAATTGCAGAAAAGACAACCATCAGTTGTTTGGGTTTTTAGGATCCACATTAAACTGGGTCTAAGAGATTCTGTTGTGCATTCACACATTTTAAATTTTTACTGTCTTGTGTGTGTAGGTATCTCCTGCAAGTCAATAAAGACATATATAGTCTCAGATGTGAAACAGCTCTATTACTTTGCAAAGTCCTCCTTTCATTTTCTATGCTGAATCAGGTGTGTCCTCAGTATACAAGTTTTTGTCTTCCTAATCACTGGGACAGAATCTGTTCACCAGAAAGTGTTCTTAAAAGCAATTTTCACAGGAGTCTATAGGAACTCCTCCTGCATGAGTTTAAATACTGTCTTATGTGGTATGGAAAAGCAGAAGATGCACTGTGTGTGTCAGATTGGCAAAACCTTTTTTTTTTTATGATAAATATTTTCCTGATTTTCTTATTTCTTTAGTTATCTAAACATGGCTAAAAAACTAGCCCTGACCGTAATTTAGGTACACGTTCTTTGCAGAAGACTTCCCTTCTTGGAAACCATATCAAAGAAACAGGATGTCAGGGCTCACAAAGACAAAAGGCTTTAATAAAGGAAAGAGAGAATCAAAGGTGTAGAGAAGCCAGGATCAAGAAAGGGGATTTGGAATTCTGAAATTACACCAACCCAAATGCTGCAGGACACTGAGAAGCAAGGAAACTAAAGAATGGAATTGCATAGAAGTGTTTTACTGATTTATCTAGGTTATTTTTGTTTCCTGTGCTAAGGGAAAAAAAATTGTAATTTTGGTGTTATTCTTGAGATATGTTATATGCTTGATCTAGCACTTACCTTTGGAGATATCTACTAGACATTAAAATGTCCCTGTCCTGGTTTTAAACTGAGAGTGTGTACCCAGAAATATGATTGAGAGGTCAGAAAAGAGAAAATACATCAGTCTGGGGAAGCTGCACATTAGACCCAAGTGTTTTAAACTTCCCCAGATCAATGTAGTCCCCCCCTGTACAAAAGACCCTATCATGCATCTGTCCAGAATTGAAAGTTCAGCAAATGTCATGAAATACATTTATATTTTCAGTGTATTGCCTTTTAAATATAAAGCATCAGTGTTGCAATCTGCCTGCCCCCTCCCAAAAGAAAACCCGAGGCAATTCCAGCCAACCCCTATGAAATTAATACAATTGCACTTGTTAGTTTATATCAGCAGACTACTTCTCCTTTTTTTTTCTTTGTTTTCCTTTCATAAAACAAAAATAATCCTAATTTTGAGTACAAGTTGCAATTCTTATACGTAGAAAAACATGATTCACTGAGAACCACTGAGTAGAAGCTCTTCAGCATGTTACAAGCAAAGCAACTTTGCAGATCAGGCCCTTTGCTGATTAATTTCATTCACCTAATTAGTGATGCTTCTTGAAAGAATCCTTCTTTTTTGTCTTTTTGCATTGATGGTTTAGGTTGGAACAGGCTTATGTTTTCCAGTTACATGTTCTCCAACAAGCGTAACAACAGAATTTACATCTGAAAAGTTCACAAAGCACTGTGTTGTAGAGTGAATTAATCAGTGACCTTTCACTGCTAGAAGTGTGCATGTCCTGATAATGTAGCTGAAAGCCCTTCTGGAGGCAGGAGGGGGAGAAATAAAGAACATTGTAAATTAAAGGAGATTGGGACTGGGAGTCTCATTTTCCATCTTCTGAGTTCAGAGATGACTATTTCTCACCTTAAAGACTAGTCTTAGCAGGCAATTATTCACCATGCCCAACATATTTAAATGACATAATTGACAACATTTGTTCAAAGGACTGAAGAAACTGAGATAATAAAAGACTTTCTTGCATGACTAGTGTTGGTTGTTCTAGGTCAGGGTTCAGGTGGCACGACAGAGAGTCTGGCACCCAAACTGTGAATAAATATAACGTATTTCATCTGGGGTGTCTGGTCTTTGAATAAGAGGCTCCACTCTTACCATTTTCCCAGTACTTTGTGTATTATCATAACATATATCCACATTGAAAATACAGCTGCATATCTCCAAGCAATGAGGGAAGTAATTGATATCAACTGTAAGAATCCAAGATTAAATTATCTTGCATAGTCTGTATAGACTGGATCAAAACTGCTAGTCCAAAGTGGTCAGAAATAAATTTACTGAGTGCTGTAGCAAACTTGGGACTTCACACCTAAGCTGTAGCATTATTTACATTCTGTGGCTGTTCCTTTGAAGCTATAAATGGATGTATTTATTATGTCTCAGTGTTTAAACTTTGCAGAGACACAGAAGCTTATGGATTTTAATTCACATATACGTATCTGGGGGAGGAGGGGGAAGAATCAAGTTTTTCTTCCCCTCTTCAGTTATTAAGCCTCATCTTTTGAATTTGAATTTACTTACAAACAGCAACTAATAAAAGTCTCAGGACTTACTAAGTCCGTTTCTCAGCTGCAGTGAGACAATTGCTTTCTAAGTGATTGTGGCAAACTCAAAGATCACAGTTTCACAGAATTCAAGATAACCAGGTAAAATCTATTACTGTACGCTTTCTATGTTCACATTCACCAAATGTCCGAGAAAAAAATAAAAGTAGGTCTTCCTCTATCTGTAGGGCCACTGATCAATGGCATTAACACTGACCTGCTGGGATTACTTTTCAAGATATATGTATAATCCACATTAGCCTTCCTGACATTTATATCACCTTTCTCATTAAGACCACAAAGAATAGAAAAGAAAAGAAAAGAAAAGAAAAGAAAAGAAAAGAAAAGAAAAGAAAAGAAAAGAAAAGAAAAGAAAAGAAAAGAAAAGAAAAGAAAAGAAAAGAAAGAGACCTCAAGGATCATCTAGTCCAACCTTTCCTGGCAAAAGTACAGTCTAGACAAGATTCCTCAACATGTTGTCCAGCCAAATCTATGTTCAATGTTTGGGAAACCATCACTTCCCTGGGGAGTTTATTTCCGATGGCTGATCACTCTCGTTGTGAAAAAATTTCCTTTTGTGTCCAACTGGAATCTCCTCAGGAGTAACTTGCACCCATTACCCCCTTTTTTTTTCCATGTGACTCCTTGCAAACAGGCAGTCTCCATCGTCTTTGTAGCCACCCTTTGAATACCAGAGCATGGTGATAAGGTCTCCCCTAAGCCTTCTTTTCTCAAGGCTGAACAAACCCAATTCTCTCAGCCCTTCCTCATATGGCAGGCTTCCCAGTCCTTTGATCATCCTGGTGACCCTTCTCTGGACTGTCTCCAGCCTGTCCACATCTTTTTTGTATAGTGGGGACCGAAACTGAACACAGTATTCCAGGTGTGGCCTGACAAGTGCTAAGTAGAGTGAGATAATGACTTCGTTATGTCTGCTGGTGATGCCCTTGTTGATGCAACCCAGCATCCTGTTGCCTTTCTTTGACACAGCAGCATACTGTTCACTCATACTGAAGTCCTTCTGCTGTGTCACATAGGTGTGATTCTCCATCTTAGTCTCTTAACAGCACTATTCTCACTAAAATGTGTTGTCTTGTTCAAGAATTTGATTTCTGAATCCAGATTCCATTCAGAAGGAAGTGGACACCAGAGGTCAACTCCAAGCCTAAATTAATCATCCATTTGTATTTCATGTGTTTGGTTTATTCCTCTTGTTCTAATCTGCAAGCGCATTCAGCTTTTCTCGAATTCTTTTCTGTACTAATTCCCAACTACTTAAGACAACATACTTTAGCAGCTCTCCTTCCTTTTCTTTCAAGGGGATTAATGAAACTGTATTACCCTAAATTGATTTCTACTTGCTTTAAACCTCTGGTACACTACACAGCTGACTGTGAATTTCCTATGTATGACCATATCAAATACTTCATGGAAATCCAGACAATCTAGTTCTATTGTATTTTCTCTGTCTAGATGATTAACTTATCAAAAAAAGACCTTTTGCCACAACCTGTCCTTTCTATTTCATAATCCATTTCTTCTTTCTCTTTTCTCTTACCTATGTGTCCGTAGGACCTCTGAATATTCTTTGCAAGGTCTACCTCATCTTGACTTCAATTTCTTTATCTCGAAACCTTTAAAAGATATCTTTTTTGCTAATCAGTCCATTCTTTTCCCATTCTTTATAGCCTCAATATCCTTTCTGAGAGTATTAGGTCATTCAAACAGATTTGTATCTCATATTCTTTTTTCCTTCTCTTTGGAGTTCACATTTGAGATAGCTTATGCACTTCTACATTAAGAAAATATCATTTTTCAGTCAGTGTTTGCTCCAAGCTTTTGAGTTCAGTCGGCTTTCAACAATTCAATCAACTTTCTTACATTGTCACACTTATTCCTATGAAACTGTGAAGGACTGTTAGAGAGTCTACTTTTAGCTTTCCATTTACAGCTGAGTTGGCCTTTGATTGCCCAGTCCAAGTCCAATGGGGGAGTGGATTATTTACAAAGAAAATTATAATTTTCCTCAGCATTTACATAAACAATCAAAGTGTTGTGAATGTTCACATTTCAGCAGTCTCCCCTAGGAATAAGTAGGAAATAGCATTATTCCTACCATTTTTCCAACCTATATCCACGAACTTTTGAAATATTCCAAATAATACTGTATGAGAAATATCACATCTCTCCATAGCATTATTTTTCACATGATCCAAACCCTCTGAGTCATAACAGATCTGCAGCCATAGCTTACTCGATATTTAATGTAAAGATTAAGGTACCAGTTGCCCTGTAGAGAGCACTCTCCAAGAGAACTAGAACTTATTGATCTACACAATTTCCTCACATGCCAAGCTCTCACTTTCAGTAATTCTAGGATTAAGACCTTGCTACTCTAAAGAAATTTTGGGGTTTTTTATACATCTAATATTCAATCCACAAAACATTTGTTTTAATTTTTGTTTAAGACTGATTGTTTATCTCAGTAACATACCTAAAAATCCTCAGAAATGTAAACTCTGAAGATTAAAGTATTTTTCATCAGAAAGTCTAATTACTCCATCTAGTTTTCCTTCTCCTAGCCTGCACTCCACACTCTTCACCTCACAGTTCGTTAAACTTAGAGAAGAAATAATTTAACTAATCATTATTGGCTATATCTATTCTTAATGATCCACGAAACATTACTGCACTTAGCTCCATGGATGACTGACTTACTCAGGAAAAAGGTCAGCCATGCTGAAGATATTTTCATTCTCTAAGTGGATCAGGGTTCTGATGATCCTCAAGGGAAGGAGCAGGCCAAGATACTCTCCTCATGTCTACTTAGGTTCGTTTTAAAACCGATATTTATAAAAGGTACAAAACAGCGTCCACTTTCATCCTCTGTTTTTCTCTTGGTTTTCCTCAAGAATCTTTGAATTCTCCATCAAGGACATTTATAAAGAGTTTAAACTTACTACATCTATTGCACAGAATCACTATTAATGTGGGGATGTGTGCACCAAGTTCTAAGTGCCAGAAAATGTTAGAGCACACTGCAAAATCTTCTACCCACTCTGCCACTCCGGCAGAGACTTCAGATTTCTACAATTAATATAATGCAAAATCTCAGGATAGAATTGCAGCTTGAATGAGGGCTGATTCCTTTCCTAGTCCTCAAATGTCTAACTGTTCTGTTCATGTTTGGTAAATCTGTAAAGAATCCACAGATGGGTCCCTCATGTGTCTCCTTTAGGATCACTACTGAATACTACATTTTTACAGAGATTTCTTCTCAGTTCCTGTTTAAAAATGGTTTTGCCAGTAGCATATCTACTTCAGGTAAGAAGTAATTGGTTTCAGTTTTCTTCAGTGACAGATTTTTTCATCGATAGGTTCTGCAGGGAAAATGGTAACTTTTAACATTCAAAATTAAATGTATTATTTTTCCCAGTGATCATAATACACCTCCTATTCACTATTCAACTAATGAAAGAAAACTGTGAAAAAGGCATAAGGGTAATTTTGGCATGACAGGAAACCATAATTCTTCACTGGTTTTTTGAAAGTAGCTTTAGACCCTCTCTTAACATCAGAACAGATTAAACAGATGAAAGCGTGTCTTTATACATCAGCATTATGGGCTCCAGTAAACTTACCTGTTCTATCTACTTCAAATAAATTGTATTATTCTAAACTGTCTTATCTTTCAGCTCCAAGGGATCATAAAAATACAGTTTCATGCAATTTCTTACCTACATGGAATGCTTTCTGAAGCTACGTGTATGCAAGAGTATCGAAGGAGACAAAATACAAGATGGTCTGCAATTCAGTATGATGATAACTTATTAATTTTAAGATTAATATAGGTAGTTATTAACTTAATTCACTTCCAGCTATTTTCAGTAAATCCCCTCATAAACCTCCAGGTTAATACAGCAATTACAGCGTTGTTTCTTCCTTATAGTCATCCCCGTAAGAAATACAGCACAGGTTTCTTCTTATTTGCCTCCATGAATAAGTGAGGATAAAATAAAAGAATTAATTTATTTAAAGAATTTAAAAATTTTGAAAGTATCACACGCTTCCAACCAAACTAATAGGCTAGCAACTTCTGGGACATATATATACACATAGAGAGACACACAAGCATGTTCATGTGTGTGTATGTAGACATATATGGACATGTATACACTCGTATGCACAAACATCAAAAACTTTGTGTGTGTGTATGTATAATACATACATATATATGTTAGTTATTCCTGCATTCTTTTAACTCAGACCATTAGAAACTTAGAGGGAATGGTTTACAGTACTTCAAAATTCGTATAAAATCTCATTTATTTTTACTTGTTCCTAACAGTAATAAATGCTGATATACACCTTGTTGTCAAGGTAAGCCACTAAAAGATTTGCTGAATGAAGAGCTGCTGCAATGATTTCATTCAAGTCCCAAAAATTACATCAAGACAATCTTTAATTTAAACGCTTTCATCCTTTCTTTTTCTTTCCCTTTTTATTAGATATACTGAATTTGTCTTTCCCCTCATCAGATAACATGAGTTTTTGCAAAACCAGATCACCAGATAAAGTTTTCACTTGGCCACATAATCTGTATGTAGATTAAACAATAATGGAAGATTTAATGCAGCCAAAACCTTCATGATAACTACTGTCCTGGAGTGTGACTACAGTAATTAAAATCAGCCTAAATTTGTTTCATTATAGGTACATTATTTTCAGGATTAGAATTAATTCTCTAAATTCATGTGGACTAAAACTGGTCCTTAAAAGTATGGGGTTTTTTCCAGAAACAGTAAATGGAAAGGGAAGAACATGCTAGTTGAGAAGGAACAAAGGACATTTTCATTGAATTAAAAATAATTGTTGGTCTGAAAATTAGGAGATACATTAATTCAACATTTAGTACTTTAGATGCAAGTCGTTTCAACTCAGAAAACATACATTAAATAACTTTATAAAAAAAAAAATCCTTTAAGCAAAATCTCCTGTTTAACAACAAAATTAAGCACACAGAAATATAAAGTCTGATGTTATAAAATGTGCTTTTTTCAGAATTTTCAAAAGCTGGATTATCACCTGTATATTATATACCTTACTTTAAGTATTGAAACCAACCCATGGAATGGAGAGTACAAATTACTCATAAGAAAATTACAAGGCAACAATTTATATTGTGGTTTACATGAAGAAAAATAACATTATTCTTATGCTGCCTACTCTACTGAGTTTTTTACCATGCAAAGACATACTGAAAGTCAGCCTACAGGTCAGTAAACTCAAGTAACTTTTTTCTTTCTATTATACAGCTGCAGGTCAGTGTACTTCCAGATGAGAAGGACCACCCTGGACTTGTGATGCAAGTGTACCTCCTAGGTTCTGGAAATATAGGTTAGGTCACAGTTGTTCAATAAGTGAATGCCACGGAAAAGTCCAAGTGTGAAAAAATTACTTCCTGCCAAATCAGGAAAATTACTTGAAATTCCTCATAGAGATACCATTCCACAGGAGTTTTTTTAAAAAAAATAAATAATTCTATTTTGGAAACTTTGAGTTGGTTTCATTGCAGGATGGGGTGAAAATATTTCTTTGGCAATTTGAAAAAAGTATGAAAAGATGTACAATTAAATGTACTGATATGATTTAGCCTAAAAATCAAAACAGTACATTTGAAAAGAATGTTTGACAAAAGTAATCAGTGCACAATCAGAGCAAAGCATATTCAAAATCAAGGAGGAAGTTTGTAATATTTTTACTTTGTCACATCAAAGAATTATGGTCAACACTTGCTAGATATAAGATAATTTGGTTTTGACAAAAACAATATTTTCCTTTGAATAGTTTTCAACGACTCTACCTCTGCTCCCAGCCAAGACAAAGCAGTAGGGAAGGCAGCTGTACCTCCTCTGAAAAGCAGCTAAATTTGCAACTTTCTCAGGGCTGAACCCGATAAATCACCCAGCCTCCTGTGAACAGGAACTATAACTTGATATGGTATAGCCATAAAATTGTTATAATCAGTCAGACCAGTAATTCTTTTAACAAATGGAATTATAGAACCAGTTCCTTAACAGTATCAAATAATGGAGCTCCACTGATTCAATACAACTACTTTAATTTACATGGACAGCCTACCCCATATCATTTATAACCAGTTTAGTTTCCAATAAACCCCTTGAAACATAATAAAATTCATTTGTTTCTCCTAAGAGTGTACATTCTGTGAACCCAGTTACACTTTAGTAGTATAAATGTAATTGCTTTGGAAGAAATTCAGGTCACTGTACCTCACGAATCTCAAACCAATGCTTATGTAACTCTATCAAGCTGGATGTCACCAGGTGACTTTGTTGGTCATATATTGCTTCTCAGAACTACGCATCACTGAAGTGTAAACTTACAGTACAACAAAAATGGGATGGTCTACAGGTAAAGAAAAAGAAATGGGGATAAACTTAGATATCAGACAAGGAATACCAACCAAATTAATGCTCATTGATTTAATGTGCTTGATTGTATCTTTAACTTTTTTTATCACTTGTGGGAGAATAAGGCACAGAAAAAAAGTAGTAACAAATATTCACCAACTCTTTCTGTGAATTCAGTCATTCTGATTTCCAGATGTTGCCACCAGCATCAGTTTTACTCACATCTGTGCATAAAGCACAACATTTGAAACAGGGGACTCCTCTTTCTCAATGACACTATCTTCCTTGCCTGTTGGACACCACACATGGTGCCTTGGTGGGAAAAGTATTAATGATATTTTAGTTGTCCTGAAATACATTTTGGATAAGGAAAGCCTAGGATCATCACTCCAGCAGCTGTAGCAGATGACACAGAAGTTCCTCTACCGAAGAACAAGACACTGATTTGCCACTCTTGCCAGGAGGCATCTGAATGACACAGACACACTATGCCTTCTTTAGCGCCCCCCAAATCACAGCTGGCCTGCCCCCACCAGGCAGTCCTAAGTAAAAATGAGAGCTAAGGAGAATAACCAGAGCTGATGCAATGCAAGTTTGTTTCTGAGGATGTCTCAAACTAGATATCTGAAAATCTACCAGAACAGAGATCAAATTTTCTTTTCCTAAATCAGTCCCTTCCTAGTTTTTTACCATAGAAGGGTCACTAGTCCTATGTTATGGCACCTTCCACCACCTGGGCAAGTCACCACCCTGGACGTGAATACAAACCTTTGCCTCTCTCAAACCCAGAAGAAATGTTCCAGTGAAGAATCTCTCACTGGGAATAACTATTATAAGCCAATTTGCCTCCCATACAGGAGACAAGGTCTGGCCCTATGGATGCTTTAATAGTTTGAATTGTCACATAGAGGAGTTACAGTAAGAGGAAAATAGGAAAGTATAATTACAGGATGAAAAATAATATGATTAACTAAGAAATAATACCAAAATAAAAAAGAACAAAAGCTTTTTATACAAGACATAAAGCTGGAATTCAGTGAATAGGTATAAAAAAGAGAGTATAAAAAGTATTTTTAAAAAAAGGCTTATAAGAAAAAGGTGTAAACTAATAGAAGCTGAGCCATTCAGAAAAGAAAATGAGAACTATAACCAGAAACATCAAATAAAATAAATTAATGAAGACTACGTTTTGCAAACTTCTAGAGAAATGTTGAATTGTATTCAAAATTGACTACAAAGAACCAAATGTTTCGGCAGCAGTGATAGGATCTTTACTTTACTTTTGCAAAAAGTCCCTCTCTAGCTTTTTTGTAGGCCCCCTTCAGTTACTGGAAGGCTGCTATAATGTCTCCCTGGAGTCTTCTCTTCTCCAGGCTGAACAAGCCCAACTATCTGAGCCCTTCTTCATAGGAGAGGCGCTCCAGCCCTCTGAGCATCTTCATGACCGTCCTCTGGACTCGCTCCAACAGCTCCATGTCCTTCCTGTACTGGGAACCCCAGAACTGGAGATAGTACTCCAGGTGGAGTCTCACCACAGTGGAGTAGAGGAGTAGCATCACCTCCCTCAACCTGCTGGTCACACTTCTTTTGATTTGGCCCAGGACACGATTGGCTTTCTGGGCTGCTAGTGCACGTTGCCTGTTCATGTTGAGCTTCTCATCTACCAACATCTCCAAGTCCTTCTCCTCAGTGCTGCTCTCAATCCATTCTCCACCCAGCTTCTACTGATGCTTGGGATCGCCTCAATAGAATAGAATAAAATAGAATAGAATAGAATCATTAAGGTTGGAAGTGACCTCAAGGATCATCTAGTCCAACCATCCCCCCACCACCTATTACCCACTAAACCACGTCCCTAAGTACCA